>JZKD02S1474579.1:0-10817 GCA_000966675.3 Picea glauca | reverse complement strand
TTGATTTCTCACTCTCTCTCTCTCTCTTTCTTTCCACATTTTCCATTCTCTAGCTCTTAGGGTTTTGGAGATAGTTTTCTCCAAGATCCATTTTCTTGAGTAATAATAAAAAGAAGCTTTGGAGGACTATTGGAAGAGTTATGCACATGCTTTTTCTTGCCATACACATGAGGTAAAGTTGTTCAAATTTGTTTGGTGATTGCACACATTGGATCTCAGGTAAAATGTTACTTGGGTAGATTTATCAATGCACATGCTTGTAGATCTATATATCTTGTTTTGCTAGATAGGATTGCAATGTCACCTTATTAGTATATGCAACATATTATCTCTTGTATGCACATCACCTTTCAAGTTTTGCAAGTTTAGCTTCAAGGGTTTCATTGGGAATGCACCAAAGAAGATTCTTCCCTTGAAACACATACAAACTTCAAGTTTTCTCACCCTTTACTCTTCTTCTATTTGCTGTTCACTTTCACATATATTTCAGCTAGTTTAACTTAGTAAGATTTGGTCATTTATATCAAAATTTATCAACTTTTCTTAAGAAGAATTTTTGCCCTAAAAAGGCAAAAGTTTTTCTTCACTTTTTTGGTTGTGTAGCATTTCCAGCAAGGATACCTTGCTGGTTTTTGCAGGTTCAAATCTGGTTGAGAGGAGTTTTGGCTACCCAAAGGCATCCACACAACACTCAAAGACCCCCAAAGGGATTGGTAGCTATTTCTCAACCTCCTCCTTCATTTTTAGAGTTTTCTTGAGCATTCTTCTTCCTCTTCTTGCTGATTTTAGTGGCTCATAGTTGTGGGAGAAGGAGTGGTACAGCCTCCTCCCACGTATGAGCCTTGGGGCAGCTAGGGTTTAGTCTAGTTTTTGCATCTTTGCATTTTTCTTACCTCTTTGAGCTAAGACGTGGGGTTTGGTAGATGAAAGGCATCTCCCAAACCCTAGGACGTGGGAATTAGGGTTTGCCTCTTGTTTGTTTGTTTCCTTCTTGCTTCATTCTCTTACTTGTTTACTTCTCTCTTTTCTCAATATTTTCTAATTGTTAAGCAAGCTAATTAATTGCCTACCTATTGGGAGAGGAATACCCCAAGTGGTGTAGCTAGGGTTTAATATGTGATTGATGATCTAAATGCTTAATGTCTAAAATATTCTAGATCTAGATCTCACACACAATAATTCTTTAGCTTAAGCCTATTGGGCATAATAACTTAACTCGATCTATTTGCATGCTTAAAGCTCTTCAAAGTTTAATCTTTATCTTAGATGCTTAGATCTAAAACTCTAAATGTTTAAATGCTTCAATAAGTGAATGGTGTTTTTCTTTCATGCTATGATCTATTAAGGCCGCTTGCCACATATTGGAAGCAACTTCATGGTTAAGTTAATAGTGTAGGCAAACAATTAAATTTTCTTTCTCACACTTGTGCTTGGATCTAAATGTTATAAATCATATAAAGATAAGTGTGATTCTCTTCTTCTTGTTGTTGGCAAGTTGTTCTTGCCCTTACATGTTGTTTCTTTACTTTGCAAGCTATCTATTTGTGCATTTAGCGACTTGCTCTCACATAGCATATATGTGTTAATGCCTCTTCATTTGTAAACTTAATCAACACATTTTAGGCTGAAGTGAGTTTCGGCCAAGTCACTAAATCACATTTTAAAAGTGTCATAAGATCATTAAAACACTCTAAAATACACCTAAAAGTCTACCTAATTCACATATCAACTTAATAGACTCTTTAGGGTACCTTAAACCACCATCTTCACCATCTAAAATGGGTATTGAGGAGGGCAACAGACGGTGATAGGCCGGGGACGATCTCGTGGCACGAAGGAGTGTCATTTCCGTAAAAACTCAATGCTTTGGGCTGATTGTGACAGCTAGGGTCAGCCTCATTGCTATACTATCCTGAGCATCCAACAGCCATTTGGCAATAGGAGGAGGAGGCTTTGGTGAAAATCTTAATAAAGGTAATTAAAACTTGATAGTCTTAAGAAACCTTTAATGATCTAACCTTGGGCTTAATCATATAAAACATTTTGTGGGTTGAATAACTAAGAGTGGGTCATCTTCATAATACTTGTGCTTAAAATTTCTAAATCTTCTTTAATGATGTGTTGATGATAATCTCATAAATGTGATGATGCTTTGATCTTCTTGTAACCTGCACACAAATAATTAAAGTGGTTAGCTTGCTATTGTATCTTAGTATTCTTTACTTGTAAATCTTGTACTCAATATTTGATTCAATTATTCTTTTGTATATCTTGTAATCATATTTGTAACGAATCACCCTTTAACTTTAGTTGACCCCTTGCCCAATCTTAGGCACTAGTCTTAGTTGCCCTAGGAAAAGGTTTGCTTTACATACTAACCTTGCACCTTGCATTTTTGCCTTAGCATCTTAGGTTAGAATCCCCCCAAACCTTAACAAACTAAAATCAACTCCTAGAACTTAACTTTAAAACTCAACTAGAAACTAGGGACTACCCCCCTTGGCTTCCCTAGGAGTGAGCCTAGACGGAAGAGGTTCCGGTCAAAGTGACAGCGTGGGTTGTGAACCTAGGCATTGTGCCTCCAAGGACACACTAAGTGAGTCGGACTTAGCTCACGTTTGCAAGTGTGTATAAGGACAGCAACACACCTTATTTAAATGAAAAGGAAAAATACCAACAAATGCCCACAACAACACCTCATTTAAGACGATGTTTCCAATTTTAATCATGTCACAACACAGCTCATCATCTAGGATCTTAATTACTTGCACTACTGGCATGCTCCTTGACAAAGTTTGAAAAGGTTGTGAGCCTTGATAGAGATGTAGGGATCCCTAGTGTTGCACGTTGTAGAAACAAACATTAATCCTTCGACCTCACGTGCTTTCCATAGACACAAAATCCCCATGGCTTTATCTTGAGCTTTATTTTCGAATGATGTCAATCACATATTCAATTCCCTCTATCCATCAATCGTTGCTTGACCCTGATACTTTTGTTGTATTATGAAATGGCAATGGTCACAAGGTCACCGTCTTTGTGAGTCAACTAGAGCAACCTTATCATGACTACAATATCCATCGATGACTTTACCAAGTTCAACAACCCATTATTCATCGCACAAGTCTAAAAATGTAATGCTCATTTAAAATTTCGTCAGCGTATGTGGTTTGGTTTATATCAATATAGTGCATGTGGAGAAACCCAATCAACAATAAAAAGAGATTTTGGAAATAAGCTCAATGTGCTCTTCGTTTTTGCAGATACCAATATTTCCTACCCGGACAATTTGGTCCAATGCTAGAAGGTTAATCAGCAGAGCACTTTTAGACTTCCCAAGTGAACAACAGGAAGTGAACTTGTCTTTCTTAGCACATTTGTGTTTGGCTCAATGACTATCATGTTGGACGATACAAGACGATTTTGTCCTACATGAGTTTTGTTTTGTTTACCAATAAACGTATCCCACTGTAATAACACTGAATTCTAAAATGGAAGTTGTCATGAGGTCACTATCTTTGTGAATCAATTAGAACAACCTTATCACAACTATAAAATCCATTGATGACTTTACCAAGTTCAACAACCCATTAATCAATTGCCTGAGTTTGGAAATGTAATGCTCGTTTAAATTTTCTTCATCGTATGTGGGTTGGTTTATATCAACATTGTGCATGTGGAGGAAAGTTGGAAACCAATCAGTGGTAAAGTAAGATTTTAGAAACAGGCTCAATGCACTCTTTGTCCTTGCAAACACCAATCTTTCCTGCCCAAACAATTTGGTCCAATGCCAAAAGATTAATCTACAAATCACTTTTAGACTTCCCAAGCAAACAAGAGGAAGTGGATTTGACTTTGTGAGAGCATTTGGATTTAGCTCAATGATTATCATGTTGGGCAATACAAGACTAAGATTTTGGCCTGACTAGGTTCTATTTTGTTTGTCAATAATCATATCCTACATGCAATGAGGATCATGGGCACTAGAGATTTATATATGTGAATGTTCGGCCATCTTTTTGACTCACAAGGGGCTTGGGCCTTGATTGGCATTGGGATTGTGCTCTAGATTTGGATGGTGCACTGAGATTGGTTTGGCTATATTTGGTAGTCATGTGATAGGTATTGTAACTGAAGTATAGAAGGCCAAGGACATTTCTTTTGGTCAAGGAACCAATGCTAGCAAGTAATATGATTTCACAATGTCAAGGAAAAATCATTTGTTTACAATGACAAATGAAAGGGAAATGAAATCAAACATTGGTAATGACAAATTAGGTAATGGTGAGTTAGGATTACAACAACCCTTCTTTTCTTTTTCCGAGGCAGATTGTACAGATGAGATATCAAGGATGATTGTACTCAATGGAGCCCCATACACCACTGTATCTTCCATTGAACCTAACTTCATCATCTTGTCAACCTATGAGACCTGTGCCATCACATGTATTGAGAACACAATACTTCCATTAATTAACTAGTAGAAGACCCATCTGCAAATCAAGAGTTTACTTCACAAGACTCGAAGACAATCCTAAGTGGTGGGGATCCGAGATCAACCTGGAGCCAGCTAGGAGATCTACGCATAGGATATAGGTTGGGTGACTTAAGGCAATGAATTAGAGTTAGGGATTTTAATACTTTGGAAAACAGTTTAACATGTAGTGGTAGCTAGCAACACTTTGCAAGCTTTTCTCTATTGATCAAAATGGAGGTCAACAGGTGCAAGTCTATTCAATTACATGCTCGTGTGCGCATATGCTCGCGAAAAATAGGTGGGACTAGGTGCAAGTGTTGGGCATCTTTGGCACAATAGACACCCCCCACTCATGGCCTCTTAGTCGAACGGTGACTTCTGTAGTGTGGTAGGAGGTTATGAAATATGGAGGAGTTGCCTATTGCTCATGTTGACCAGAAGCATTCTGTTAAAACAAACACATACATAAAGAAGCATAAGTTTTACCTACGACCAAGAAGAATCAAGCATACATGTCCAGAATCATCAATCACACAAAGTGATAAGCATACACTTATGCAGTGCCCTAGCATAGAAGAAACTGAAATTTCATTTTTCTCTAGAATGCAGACAGGCCTAGAGGTATATTTATATTTTGAAGATTGCTTCCCAGAAGATTGTTTGTTATACAAGGAGAAAAATTAACTTTCGGAAGTATCATAAACACACGCTATTATTTTCAAAAGTTTGTTATGCACCAAAAACATGGAATCTGATTGTTTAATTTTTTTATTTTAAATTTTTTTTTTAAAAACATAAACATCAATAAGTGCTAACAGCAGCAACAGTAGATTCAGTCTGCCCCCTTACAGACCACCAGCGGGTCATTTCAGGTGGCATGAGTCAACCCATATTCACATATAGCAGCCAGTGATGGCTGTACTCACTGCCAGTTTCCCACTGAGTTATGATAGGTTTTGCCACCTTCGAAAGAAAAAAAAACAGAAACAAAAACAGTGGTAATAATCGTACCAGAAACACTAGATTCAGTACTAAGTTCTAACAACAAAAGATTCTATCAATTTCTAGCAGTAGATTTGACAGCAGATTATATAGCACTAACAGCAGGAGAAAAACTGACAGTAGCAATTAGTAACAACACCTGAATGCTCAAAATCCTCAGCAAATAACACTGAGAATTTTGTGCAGAGCTATGGACACCAACTCAAACCAAATCCAAGGCAGTATGGACAGTACTGTTGGCCCAAACAGTCTCTTTCAGACTCTCTGCTTCCAGACATTTCACAAAAGCCCCAACTCTAAAGCCTACGAGGCATTTCATAGCTACTGATCCCAATTTTTTAGAAAATAGGAGTTACATTCCTCAATGAGCGACACTTACGAGTGAGAGTTTCTAAATGCGGAATATCGGTAGTGTTACAAAGGATCTCATGAGTGAGAGGGACATTAATGTACACATGCATAGTAACTCTTACTGCTAAGAAAAGAAAAAAATGCGCACAATTAATTTTATTACTAACAGAGTGGGTTATTTCTAAACATCCAGTCGCCCCTCCTTGAATTGCTTTGTCCCAAAGCAATCATGGTGCTAGATGTTGCAATACTTCAATTCCATCCCATGAAGCATCTTCTGAGTATGAACCCTTTGCTCGAATAAGAAATACCTTATACAAATTTCTTATTATGTATTGTCATCTCAAATTTTTGAGACAGCAAAAATTTAACAGCAACCATTGCACCTTCTTGATAAAAGCAATCTTTTATTGTTAATTTTACTTAACCCAGCACCGGCAAATAATTCCTAATAAAACTGATTTATTGAATCAAAGCACAGATGAGTTATTTAACGAAATTAATCAGCGGAAGCGACAACAATGGAAACCAAACACATTGCATGCAAAATATTTCTGGGTAAATAACCCCTGGAAAACCCCAAAGGGAAAACCAGTTTTGTGAGATTTATTATTAATATTTTGGGCTCCCGTCCTGGGAAACTGGCCCACTTGAGGAATACAAAACAGCAGATAGCCAAGCCCTACAAACCTCAAGATCAGTCCTTTGATTTTGCTGGTCGGTTGCTATCTCCCTTGCTGCCCGTTTGCTCCTATCCTCAGCCCCTACCCTCCACACTTGGATGAATGTTCTTCTCCACCCAATCAATGAGAGCTCGCTCTCTCACTCTGTGTGTATCTGTTGTGTCTCATCCTCTCACATAGGCTACCTTTTATAACCTTGAGTTTACCCTAAGTCCAAAACCCTAGATCTCCTAAAGTGATCAACAATTGAGATCTTATCTCACGTTCACTTTAAATCTAACGGCTAGGACTTAATTTAATTACTAATGCCAAATACCTTAGCATTTAATTAAATCAAACTCACTTTATTACAAAAGTACATTCACTTTATTAATCGCTTAATAAAGTGAACCTCCTAAGGTTCTGAGAGGCATTCGGGACGACTCCCACGTGTTAGACACAAACCCACGTGGAAGTACCAATGCTAATAAAACATCAACACTCCCTCTTAGTGAGGAAGGTACTTCTACCACCTAGAGGTGGCTTTGTCTTCGTTATCAGATC
Source organism: Picea glauca (assembly GCA_000966675.3). Classification (NCBI taxonomy): domain Eukaryota; kingdom Viridiplantae; phylum Streptophyta; class Pinopsida; order Pinales; family Pinaceae; genus Picea; species Picea glauca. The sequence goes on along the minus strand of JZKD02S1474579.1, from coordinate 3,761 downwards.
TGTTACCATGGTTGCTCTCCAATCCACCCGATCGACTGCTCCCTCTGAAACAAAAGCTATCCCTTCCATCTCGCTCAGACCCGTCTTCGAAGACTTCCCTCTGATCATGCTCCTAGAAGACTCCTGCTCCTAAGCATCCTACATGGTCATCTTGTACCATGACTCCTTCTTGACAGACTTGGAAGGTTGCTCCTTCCCACCTAAACCTGAAAGTTGACTCCCCCTGAGCTGCTCAACCTTCGAAGCTACCTGCTCCTTGTTCTCTGCCACTCTGCTATTTGCCATTGCTCGAATAGGTTGGCCCTTTAGCATGTAGAAGTGGCTCTCTCTAACTCCAAGAACAATTGTTGTGTCTAATCTATATCCTCTGGGCTTAATTAGCGCTTGTCCATCCTGGAATAGTACATCAAAGCCCTTCTTCTCAATCACTAAGATTGAGAACATACTCCTCATGAGTTCTAGCACCCATATCACCTCCATTACCCTCAACATGCCTCCTGCTCCATTTAGAATGGCATTATCCTAGATCCCTTCACTACATGCTCGGTGCCCATACCAAGTTCCACATGCACGTCTGAGTCTGACTCTGTGAAGCTCTCGAATAACTCCCATACTCTTGTCATATGACATGTGGCCCCACTATCTATTAACCATGCACCAGCTGATATGGTGCCCAAGGAAGTCTGGGAAATAAGTAAGAACTCTATCTATTCAAACTTCTTGGCAAACTCATCCTCTTGAGCCCTTGTCAACGCAGTTACATCTAGCTGCGTCATGTTTCCGCCCTTCTTCCTCTCTGGACACTGTGAAGCATAGTGTCCCTTCTTGTGATAGTGAAAACACTTGACCTTACTTAGGTCCTTCCCTGTGCCAGCTTGTGAAGATGAATCTCCCCCTGTGTTCATCCTAACCTTCCCCTTGCCTCTCTTTGCCTGACTGGCAAGTGAAAGGTTCTCCCCATCACCATCCTCCTGCGGGACACCCAGAACCTCTTGACAAATCTCCTCCTGGATGCAATCATCCCACAATCGCCCGAAGTTTGGAAACTTCTCTCGAGCACATATACATTCGACAAATGAAGTCCAAGGCTTGGTAAAACCATTCAAGGCCACTCTCGCTAACTTCAAATCTGTCACTGTCTCGCCAACTGCCCCCAGTTGATCATGAGCTTGAGTGATCCTGGTGAGATAATTGCTCACTGAATCAGTCTTGGACATCTTGGTGTTCCTGAGTCGGTCCCTCGATACCATCTTCCAATTCTTGTTATTAGTCTGAAATAGATTTGTCCGAGTCGAGAACATCGCATTGGCTGACTTTTTCATAGATCGGTGAGGTATAAGATGATCCCTCACTAAATCTAAGATCATCCACATTGCCTTGGCCTCCCTTGCCTCATGCTTGGACAGTTCTGCAGGATCCATCAGTGCAGTCACTGCGGTCTCTGCATGACTCCACAATCCTTTCTCCCTCAAGAGAAACATGATCCCCACTTTCCACGAAAAAAAGTTAGAGGCACCCTCCAACTAGTCCTCATATCTCAACCCAGCCACTGCCATCTCCAAGATCTAACCTAGAAAACATTGAAAATGTGCCTAGCCCCTTAGGCACGAAAACCAAAAAATTTACTAGCTACTCGAGACCTTGCCCAATACCCGTTGCTCGCTGCCCGAGACGTTGCCAAGGACCCGTTGCTCGCTGCCCGAGACCTTGCCAAGGACCCGTTGCTCGCTGCCCGAGACCTTGCCCAGGACCCGTTGCTTGCTGCCCGAACTCTGCTACCCACTACCGGACTTGCTTCCCACTATCAGACCCGCTGCCCAAACCCCTACCCAAAGCTACCCGAGGCTACCCGAGATTTTTGCTTGCTACCAGGTTACTTTCTGGGTTGCCCGACAATTTTTTGGGTTTGTCAAGGCTATCTCAGTGTGTTAGCGGCCCTGTTGGTTGGTTGTATGGCTTCCCTAGGCTGGCCCGCAGTTGTGTTGGCTAGCGACTAGCTATACGGCCCAACCAGTGACTCTCCTTTGTCGGTGTTGCTTTTCCTCCTCGTGACCACCCTCCACACATCAATCCTCAGCCGGTTGTTCTAGCAGCTACCAGCTACATACCCACGCATCCTCCTTGCTCCTGTCCATCGACTTCTTTATGCCACTCTCTGTCAACTCCTATGCAGCCTCTCCTTCTACCATGGGCTCACACTCTGCCCAGTCAACACTACCACTGCCAATCCACTTCCTCTGCGAACCAGAATCTGTCTGTCGGTTCTTTGCTTAGCAACATGCAACTGCACTCTCCACCAACGGACGCACTTCTCTACGCCTGGCAATTCCCTCAGGCTCCTCACATGGATCATTACTTCAGCCCACAGTGGCCCTGCAACACCCTTGCTCGAGCTTCAATCCTTAGCTCGATCTGCACACTCAGCCCGTGCAATTCATACGTTGTATGGCGATTGTCATACAATATATTCCTAATTTTTTTTAATTTCAAATTAAAAACCCCACAGCTTGCACATGCATAAAAAATTTCTCCTACTAATAATCTCGATCTTTAGTGCAACTTGGTTTACGTCAGAGACAAAGCTCTGATACCATGTTAATTTTACTTAACCCAGCACCAGAAAATAATTCCAAATGAAATTGATTTATTGAATCAAAGCACAATTGAGTTATTTAACGAAATTAATCAATGGAAGCAACAAAAATGGAAACCAAACACGGAAAATATTTCTAGGTAAATAACCCCTGGAAAAACCCTGAAGGGAAAACCAGTTCTGTGAGATTTATTATTATTATTTTGGGCTTACGTCCTCGGAAAATGGCCCACCTGAGGAATACAAAACAGCAGATAGCCAAGCCCTACAAACCTCAATATCAGTCCTTCGATCTTGTTGGTTGGCTGCTATCTCCCTTGCTGCCCCTTTGCTCCTATCCTCGGCCCCTACCCTCCACACTTGGATGAATGTCCTTCTCCACCCAAACAGTGAGAGTTCACTCTCTCACTCTGTGTGTATCTGTTGTGTCTCATCCTCTCACATAGGCTGCCTTTTATAACCTTGAGTTTACCCTAAGTCCAAAACCCTAGATCTCCTAAAGTGATCAACGGCTGAGATCTAATCTCGCGTTCACTTTATATCTAACGGCTAGGACTTAATTCAATTACTAATGCCAAATACCTTAGCATTTAATTAAATTAAACTCACTTTATTACAAAAGTACATTCACTTTATTAATCACTTCATAAAGTGAATCTCCTAAGGTTCTGAGGGGCATTCAGGACGACTCCCACGTATTAGACATAAACCCACGTGGAAGTACCTGTCCAATGCTAATAAAACATCAACATTTATAGTTGATGTTCACCAAAGAGCTAATAGAACCGTTTTTGTTGCATTGAAGAAGTAATGAACCATGGAGTCAGCAGTCAAGTCACACAGGCAACGCCACCCATTATAAGCACTGCATAAAGGCACAATGTGCCTCCCTAGAAAAAAGTGAGGTGCAACAGATGTCTGTTTGCAATATTCTTACTTCTTCATTGGACAACTCTATTAGCAATCACATATCCCATCAGGCTTAGAGTCCTCCTTACACAGTGTTTTCCAGCATGTTATATATTCGACCACTAGCAACCTATCTGCTAGCACCAATTTTTCATCCTCCACTAGTTTTCGAAATGCCTCTAATTTATTTCTTTCTAACTCCAGCCTATTCATGAGCTCCCAAGTCTGAATGTGCTCCTCTTCATCCTGATTTTGCATG
>JZKD02S1474568.1:0-10817 GCA_000966675.3 Picea glauca | reverse complement strand
TGTGAGCATCAGAAAAAAAAAACACTTGCAAATAATCAAGTCTTCAAAAACCTATGCTCTGATACCAACTTGATCTAAAAATGAAGAAGACTTGTATTCTTGAAATTATTTGCAACATTTAATTCATGTGTTAAAATGAAAATGGATCAATTTTGCAACACAACTTTAATGGAAAATTACTCATTCAAGATGTATATAAACAACAACAATAAACAGTGAATAGAAAACACATAACACAACAAATGATAAAGGATTTCACCCCTCTCTTGGGCTACATCTCACGGTCCAGCTTCCAATGGATCTTTTGTATTATTTTCTCAAAGTGCTCAAATATGTTCTTTAAAATGCTCAAAATGCCAAAATTATGGCTCCAATGGCTCCAAAACGTCCAAAAACCCCTAGCTGGTTTTTTCGGCACCTCGTTTGGCCAAAAATTGAAGAAGATAGGCTTCCTGGAAGTTCCCCTTCAAACTCGTTGTCTCTGGATCGCCAAAATGCACCCTTGTTGCCTCAACCTATCCCCCACACGCTTTTATGCATTAAAACCCAACACCGGTTGCAACCACACAAACCGTGCAAACTATAGGACGGTTATGGGCGCACCTAGCCCCTAACCACCAAGGCCAAGGTCGTGTGGCCCATGTGACCATGCGCAAACGCAAAACGGGGCTCCATCCCAAAGGAAAATAAATAATGGACAAGTGGCTGGCATTGGTTGCATAACCGTTTGAACCACAATACAAAACCACATGCGCATACAGTGTGACCATGGGTCATATGGTAACATTATATGTGACCGGGGGCTGGGGCTAAGCCCCAGTCCGGACCCCCGCGCCAACCATACACCAACTCAAAATTTAATATATTCAAAACCATATATATAACAAGGTTCATACAGTGGCACGTCGGTTGGTAGCCCTTCCCAAGTCTCTTCCCCTGCCCAAAGGTCGCAGGGTCGAGTCCTGCCAGTTTCAAAGATTTTAACCCACCGACCAGGTGACACGTGGCGACCATTAATTGGGCCACGTGTCACCATACTATTAGCCACCAAGATGCCATGTGTCCAATTCTCATTTGACCACATTTTTCAACCAATGAATTACACATGTCATACAGTTAGTTCTACCACATGTCGTACGGTCATGCCACGTCAGCATCCGTACGGACTGTACAATCAACATCCCTTTTTTTTGCCTGTTTGTCGTTTTGAACAAAACACGATATCTCTTTCTCCCGATGTTCGTTTGAACCCAAAAAAGTTGCGTTGGGTTCATGACGATGAGGCCTACACTCTCATTCGATTTGAAGCGATTCTGAGCACTTTGAATTTTGAGCAAAATTTGATCCCCTGGATTAGTATTTAAGAATTACATTCATTGGAAGCACCAACTTCCTTTGTTTTATAGCTGCAACTGGAAGGACGCTCCAACCCCATAGTTTCCAAGGATACAACCTGAGGGAAGCTCCAAATCTCCAATTATTTGTCTACAACCAGAAGGAGGATAAAACCCCCTATGTTCTCTGGCTACAACTGGAAGGTGGCTACAACCACCTGTCCTTGCCTCGTCCAACCGCCCTAATGTAGATGTAGAATGATGGAACCACTGTCACACAATCACTATGAGATACACCACTATAAAACTGTACCAACCTATACCACTGACCTGGAACCAACCTATTCTACAACTTCCCTACAATCAATCTATAACTGAACTGAACATGTATCAACCAAATACAAAAGATACACGACCTTTAGTTATGCAACCTACATATGTACACACCCTATATGTACAACAACATGTGTATGTACACATCCTTTCTATTATGCAGCCTGCGTATACCCTATGAAAACTAGAATACAACAGATACACGACTTGTAGTTCTGCAAAATGTGTATGTATGTGCCCTATACATACAACATCCTACATATGTATGTGTCCTGTCTGTTATGCAACCTACACATACCTTATGAAAACTAGGGTTTTCTTTATTCTAAAAACTTTTGACCCTTTGCAACTTATTTCACATAGATATACAACCCGTTACTATATATAGACTGTAACTATATCCTATGCATTCATCCTCATACATAACCTTTACCCAAAAACTCGGTATCTCTCTCTAGTCATGTGCCATATAAATGTGTGTAATCATGAACAAGTATAATAACCCTCACATGATCTAGACATCAAACCCTTTTTGATATTAAACCTCTCAATACATCAAGCACTTCATAAATATAAGCTATCAACCATGTACCACAAAAACCCTTATCTATATGCCAAGAAATACAAGATGTTCCTCAACTCTAACAAGAAGTATCAATGATAAATATTGATTATACCAGCACTATATTTTTGTAGATCCGACTTATATAGAAGATCTCATGTAGCCACTAATCTCTCTAGGGAGAATCCTCAAATCTCCATAACCATTTCTCATGTATACATCAAAATCCAACTACTCATAGAAATAAGAAAAACCTTTTGAACCAATGGATAGATCTGATGTATCTGATCACTGTAGTCCTTCCTGGGAGCTTGATCTCAGAATTTAGAACCTCGAAATCTTCATCTTCTCAAGTTTATATGGCTTTAACCTCATGTATGCTCCCTAATACACTGCCATCCCATGTATGTACGCACCCTAATACACTGCTATCCCACGTACACCTCAGAAATTATGTTTTTTTAGTATTCGCTGCAATTCCAAAAATTTGTCTGTCAACCCTTTGTGCTACCTCAAACTTTCACAAATTCAGATGTATCAATGAGTACTTGCAATAAACCTTACACAACAATATATATTCAATATGCTCAAGTTTTATTAAATGAAAGACCTTTGCCTCTTATTTAATCTTCCATGTAGCTTCCTTAAGAGTTTACCTTCTAATCATCTTAACCCACATTCTTTATTTTAGGGTTAACCCACTTATAACCACTTGTCCATTTAACTTAACCATTTTCCATAATTAGTAAGTTCTCCATTAACTTTATTATTTAAATAATTTTTTTGCATCCTCTTTGACTTATAGTACACTCATCACTTCACTTTATTATTTAAATAGTTTCTTCTTTTCAAACAATTTGACTACATTGACCTTTTGGAGCTTTTAGATGACTCATGAGGGTTATCCAACTTCACATGGCCATATCTCTCTAACCGTGAAGAGTTATTTTATGTTCCACATACCATCGGAAATGGCATGACATGTACTATCCATATAGAATAATCTTATCTGCAAATATATAGAAACTCATACCATTATCCATCAAACAAACTTGGGTCCATTACCCAAACCATTGTTCTACTGGAATTCGCTACCGGACATTCTTCAAGGGTTGAAATCAATGAAAACCAACCCAATTAATCAAAAGTTAGCATGTCAGCAGGATTCTAGCTAGTATGTATCTTTTTCAACTTCAAGTGTCCATCTTCTAAGATGAATGATATGGAATGGTACCTGAGCTTTATATGCCTAGTCTTATAGTGGAAGGATGAGTTATTTGCAAGATGAGTGGCACTGTCACTATCATATTATAACCTTCTATTCTCCTGCTTCATTCATAATTCCTCCATAAACCTTTGTAACCAAATCATCTCTTTACTAGCATCTATAGTAGCAACATACTCTACTTCCGTTGTTGAAAGTGAAACAACCTTTTGCAGTTTCAAAATCCAACTTACTGTTGTTCCACCTACAGTAAAAACATACTTGTGGTGCTCCTCCTGCTATATTTATCACCTGTCATATTTGAATCATCATATCCTTGTAGAACAGTTTCCGAACCTTCAAAACATAATGCATGATTAAAAGTACCTCCCAACTATTTGAGAATCCAGTTTACTTCCTCCCAATGTTATTTACTTGGATTGTTCATATACCTTCCCACAAATCACATTGCATGTACAATATATGGTATTGTGCAAACCATCACATACATCGAGATGCCAACTACTGATGAATAAGGGACCCTGAACATGTATTTTATCTCCTCCTGTGTCTTGGGACACATTTACTTAGTTAATTTAAAATGGTTGGCCAAAGGTGTACTAACTAGTTTTTCATTCTTCATTCTAAACCTCTCCAACACCTTCTCTATGTATTGATCCTGAGATAATGTCAATATGCGATTTTTTTTGTCTCTTGTTATTCTCATACCAAGGATTTTATTTGCAGCATCGAAATGCTTCATCACAAATGAATTAGCTAATTTTTTTTTCAGCACATTTATATCATGCATATTAGACCTCGCAATAAACATGTCATCTACATACAATAGTAAGATCATACAACTTCCATTTTCTAGCCTTTTAAAATAAACATAGTGATTAGAATGACATCTACTATAACCTTTTTCTGTCAAAAGCCTCTCAAAATTCAAATAGCACTGCCACGGAGCTTGCTCTCGTCCATACAACCTCTTCTTCAACATGCATACCAAATTGTCCTTTCCTTTGAACTCATACCCCTGTGGTTGTTGCATATAAATCTCTTCATCCAAATCCCCATGGAGAAAAGTTGTTTTTACATATAACTGTTCAAGATGAAAATATTCTATTACCACAAAACTTAAAATAGTCCTAATTGAATTCATCTTAAAAATAGGAGAAAATATTTCATCAAAATCTATACCTTTCTTTTGTGCAAACCCATTTACAACAAGTTTATCCTTGTACCACTTTTTTCCTCCATATTCTTCCTTCAACCCGTAAACCCATTTATTTTGCAATGTTATTTTTCCTCCAGGAAACTAAACCAAGTCCCAAGTTTGGTTATTTACCAAGGAATCCATTTCCTCTTTCATGCCTTACTCCCACTTCTTTTTATTGTCTACCTACATTCCCTCTTCATAACATTTTGGTTCACCAGAATCAGTCAACAATAAATAATACAATGAAGGAGAGTATCATTCAGGGAGTATACTTAACCTGGTAGATCTTCTAACAAAACTTGTAGGAGTTTGAGGTACCTATTTCCCCTTTTGTTGTACATTTTGATTTTCTGGTACCTTTGGAATTTCTTTTCAGTGATATCATCAAGCACTGTGTATTCTTGTTTTTTATTTTCCTATTTCTTCCCTTGGAACCGATCTTTATACATGACCTTCTCATTGAATATGACATATCTACTCCTAATGATTTTGTGATTTTCATAACCCCATAAGAGATAACCAAAATAATTAACACTGTATCCAATAAAGATACACTCCTTGGATTTTTCCTCAAGCTTTGTTCTATTTTCTTTAACAATGTGGACAAATGCTTCACAATCGAAAGTCTTCAAAAATTAATAGTTTACCTTTTTACATGTCCATGCCTCCTCTAGAATGACACCATCCAAAGAGATTGAAGGTCCTCTGTTTATTAAATAAACAACAATATCTACAACATCTGCCCAAAACTGTAATGACATCCCAACATGCAATCTCACACTCATTGCACTCTCTACTCATACACCTTATTGTGAAAGAAACAAGAGGAAGTTATTATTGTATTCAGAGAGAGGATATTGTGAGAGAAAGAAGAGGAAGTTACAACAAGAGTGTTGTAGGTTGTATCACTTCATTTTGTTGAATAGTAAAAAAGAAGGACCTGACAATTTCTCTAGTGGACGTAGCCCACACTAGGTGAACCACGTATATCTATGTCTCTATTGTATTGTGTATATTCTATGTTTTATTTCCATATTTGTTTTATTTTATTGCTCTTCGATCCTATTTTTTGAACAACTAGTATCAAAGAGAAAGGTAACTCACAAAAAAAGAGGTTTCCTAGTTCAAGTGGGAGCAATGGGGGAAGATGGAAATTTTAGGGCCGAGAAATTTAATGGCGAAAACTACCAGTTATGGAATATGTATATGGAAGATTATTTATATCAGAAGGAGCTATTCCTACCATTGGATGGAATAAAAAATAAGTCAATGGACATGAAGGATGAAGAATGGGAGGTTCTTGATAGAAAGACACTAGAAATGATATGGCTCAGCCTAGAAGCGTCGGTGGATTTCGATATTTCAAAAGAAAATACAACGAAGCAGTTGATGGATGCATTAGCTAAACTATATGAAAAACCCTCAGCATAAAATAAGGTATTTATAGTGAATAAATTATTTAATATGAAGATGCAAGAAGGTGGGTCTGTTGCATATCATTTAAATTAATTTAATACAGTTACTAATCAGCTAATTTTTGTAAAAGTGGACTTTGATGATGAGGCTAGGGCTCTTCTAATCTTGTTCTCATTGCCAGAAAGATGGAATGGTTTGGTCATGGCTATAAGTAACTATGTCTCTATTTCAAACACTCTAAAATTTGATGATGTTTTCGACGTTATCCTTAGCGAGGAAATGTGAAGGAAAATAACAAGTGAGACATCAGGTAATGCATTGACAATGGAGAACAGGGGAAGACAAAAGGATAGAGGAAAGGGCCCAGGGAACCATGGGAATTCTAGGAACTGCATATCCAAATCTAGACTCATAAAGATAGAGTGTTGGAATTGTGGGAAGAAAGGACATCTAAAGAAATATTACATAGATCCAAAGAAACAAAGAGATGGACAACATAAAAAAAATCAGGAAGCAAATGTAACAGGTTATGTTTTACAAGATGCATTGATTCTTTATGTAGATAATATTTATGAGTCTTGGGTAGTATATTCAGGGGCTTCATTTCATGCCACACCCCATAGTAAACATTTTGTATATTATGTTCAATATGATTTTGGACAGGTTCATTTGGGTAATGAGGCACCATGCAAAATTGTTGGAATGGGTAAGATACAAATAAAAAAAAAGAAGGGAAATCAATGTTTGTTGAAAGAGGTAATACATGTTCCATATCTAAGGAAAAATATAATTTCAATAGGGAAGTTGGCAAGCGAAGGTTGTATATTGATATTTACAAATAAGGTGTGGAAGGTCACCAAAGGATCAATGGTGATAGAAAAAAGAGAGAAGGTAGGTACATTGTATTTATGTATTGGTAATATTGATTCTTCTCTCTCTTTAGATTCTACAGGAGTGGATACAACACTTTTTAATCATAGACTTGGACACATGAGTGATAAGGGGATGCAAATAATTCACGAAGAGAATTTGTTGCCATATCTTAAACAAATTTATTTGTATTTTTGTGAGCATTGTGTTTATGAAAACTAGAAGAGAGTTAGATTTATCAGAGTCAAAAAAGAAAATAAGAGTGAAAGGTTAGATCTTGTGCATACAGATGTATGGGGACCAACTCAGGTATCATTTCTTGGTGGCTCTCATTATTATGTTACTTTTATTGATGATGCAACTAAAAAAACTTGGTTTTATTGCATTGGACAAAAATCTAATTTTTTTAACACTTTTAAGAAATGAAAATCTTTGGTTGAGAATGCTACAGGAAAAAGGTTGAAGTGTCTCAGATCAAGAAATGGAGGTGAATATTGCAGTAAGGAGTTTGATGATTACTGTTAGTACCATGGGATTTGTAGAGAGAAGATAGTTCCAAGAACACGACAAGAAAATGGTGTGTCAGAAAGGATGAACAAGACAATAATAGAGAGTGCAAGGAGTATGAGATTGCATGTTGGGATGCCATTACATTTTTGGGCATATGTTGTAGATATTTTTGTTTACTTAATAAACAGAGGACCTTCAATCTCTTTGGATGGTGTCATTCCAGAGAAGGCATGGAAATGTAAAAAGGTAAACTATTCATTTTTGAATACTTTCGATTGTGAAGCATTTGTCCACATTGATAAAGAAAATAAAACAAAGCTTGAGGAAAAATCCAAGAAGTGTACCTTTATTGGATACTATTTTAATGATTTTGGTTATCTCTTATGGGATTATGAAAATCACAAAATCATTAGGAGTAGATATGTCATATTCAATGAGAAGGTCATGTACAAAGATCGGTTCCAGGGAAAGAAACAGGAAAAAAAACCAGAATACACAGTGCTTGATGAGATAACTGAAAAATAAATTCCAAAGGTACCAGAAAATCAAAATGTACAACAAAAGGAGAAACAGGTACCTCAAACTCCTGCAAGTTTTGTTAGAAGATCTATCAAGTTAAGCATACCCCCTGAATGATACTTGCCTTCATTGTATTATTTATTGTTGATTGATTCTGGTGAACCAAAATGTTATGAAGAGGGAATGCAGGTAGACAATAAAAAGAAGTGGCAAGAAGGCATCAAAGAGGAAATGGATTCCTTGGTAAATAATCAGACTTGGGACTTGGTTTAGTTTCCTAGAGGAAAAATAACATTGTAGAATAAATGGGTTTACAGGTTGAAGGAAGAATATGGAGGAAAAAAGTGGTACAAGGATAAGCTTGTTGTAAATGGGTTTGCACAAAATAAAGGTGTAGATTTTTATGAAATATTTTCTCATGTTTTTAAGATGAATTCAATTAGGACTATTTTAAGTCTTGTGGCAGTAGAATATTTTCATCTTGAACAGTTAGATGTAAAAACAACTTTTCTCTGTGGGAATTTGGATGAAGAGATTTATATGCAACAACCATAGGGGTATGAGTTCAAAGGAAAGGATAATTTGGTATGCAAGTATAAAATAACTTCTACTATCAAATATGTGACCTTATAATGAACAATTTAGATTGACTATGAAATTACAATATTTTACAAGGAAAGTTTTCCCAAAATTTCGCTTCGAGAGCACTGCCCCCAAATCCCCTGCCAAGGGGGGCTAGACCATCATGGAAACAATTGTGAGGGTGAAATCCCCCCCACACCCCCCGTTAGAGAATTGTGTCCAAGCATGACTTAAACAAACCTCTAAATGAGGAAGATAATCAGGCTCCATAACCAACAATCAGACCTTTTCCTGGGCGGACGAGGGCTTGACTTGGGATCGCACCTAGCATGCTCTTGGTCCTATGCGTACCCTTGACCCAACCCCTGGAAGTCACCAATGTCGAAGTAGTTGAGATGTTGACCAAAAATAAATTCAACCCATAATTTTTGCAAAAAATATAAAGGCACCTCCTTGTTATTGCAGGGAGGTTTCTCAAATACCATGTACCACCTATCCATCCAATTTTCCCTAATTTGTGGCTGGACACACCAGTCAATACAAATGTGTTTCTTGGTCATGGGTGTTTTTTGTTGAGATAGAGGATCAATAAAAATAGAAATAAGTTGTTATTTTGATATATCCAAGTCTCCAACTTTCTTTCTATCCAATCCAGTGTTGTAATACTCAAACTTTCTTTCACTATATTCAGAAATAGAAGTCAATTTCCCTTGGGCACTTACAATGGACCTAACAATGATGTCCAATGAAGTGGCCAAGGACTCTCTTCTTGATTCTCTCTTGCCCCTTAATTTATTTACACGTGTTCTTATTGTGCCCAACCCCTCATCAATTTGGGTGTTTATGTTGGGTGGTTGTGTTGGGTTGGGGTTTTCCTCACCTTGGTCTATTGGTTGGCGGTTTATATTGTATCTAGGTTCCATTTTATAATATATGTTGCAATTTAATAAGACATGATATGTAAATTAGTTTGGTATTTTTAATTAAAATAGAAAATTACCAAAAACATCCATACATATTTTAAGAAATATAAAAAACCATAAAATAATCTCATTTCTTGTAAATTCTCTATAGTTATTTTTAAAGGGGAAATATTAGGCAATGTAAGAAGTGAATCTCTAAATTTTCTAGATGATATCTCCCTATAAGATTACAAATTTATATAATTTCTATTCTTTTAGAATATATTCAATTAATTGAATAAAAGTAAAAATTACTAAATTGAGAGGAAACGAAGAAAAATCAAGCATACATGGATTGAATGGGACAATGTGGCAAGATTTTAACAGAGATCATCCTCTCTATTTTCTCAATGAGGATAAAAACATGAGTGCAGTGTGTGCAAATTCGCACAAATCATGCCCACAACCCAAATGCTATATCAGAGGAACGTGTGCACGTTCTTCTTAGGAACACACACGCATTCCTGTTGATGAACCTATGTGAAAATATGTGCGGAGGTTTCAGTTTTGTCAAACCTATAGCTTCAGGAATGCATGCACATTCCTAAGAATGCACATGCATCCCTGCTGACTCCCTTGCCACTTTTTCTTCCACCAACTTTTTGCACACACCCTTGTATGTTCATAGTTTCATAGGAAGTGCATTGTCCAATTTTCCTAATAGAATTACAAAGAGATAGATTTAAACATTTTGATGTTGTTTTTCTAATCACAAAGTCTTGTTGTTCATATTGGCCTTTGTGTTGGGTAAACAGAGTGTTGGATCATGTTGTCATTGATGCCAATGGTTTATCATTGATGCCAATGGTTTTTCATTGATGCCAATGGTTTGATTATTTGGGAGATTGTTGGATCATATGTAAATGGTATAGTTTGATTGATGTCAATGATTGATTTCAAGTAATTGATTGACATGATGCCCTTGATGAGAATAATATATGTCCAAGTGGAAACCAATTGATACAAAGATGAATCATTAGTGTCTTATCATGGCTAATAAGGTGCACAAATGGATGAACTCCAAAGTGGTCCCCTTATGGTAAAATCCCTCACGGGAAGATGCTTTATGGAATGAATTATCCTAGAAGAATGGTTGGAGGACCCATTATTGTATGTGAATAATAAGATGAAGATCAATGAAGTTGTTGGTGAAACTATCCTAGATGGATAGTGCTTGTCATGCCATTTCCGCCGGTATGTGGAATGTCACATAACTCCTCACGGTTTGAGAGTTATGGCTCTATGAAATTGGAGGACCTCCATATGATGGCTTGAAGCCTCAAAAGGTCAAATAAGTAAAAGT
>JZKD02S1474557.1:0-10817 GCA_000966675.3 Picea glauca | reverse complement strand
CACAAACCAACCAAAGTGAAAGCAATAATAGTATATTCAATGAAGACTTGTACATGTGATCAAGGAATCATGTAATAAAATGAGAATGATTTTATGGGAAAGAAACATGCCACTATATTATATTAAGATAAATTGGAAGATACTACCAAACAACCTTGATGTCGCTAAGTTCCCTTTTGGTGGCACTTGTTCTTGACACACACACTTGCTCTAAGATTGCATGAATATGATCCACAATAACTTGATAAGTTGAGATGAAGCCTTCAAGCAACTAATGTAGAGTACCTCACACAATTCACAGCCTATTCAACCTTAATCATTCCTTACTTTCTCTTGCTTAATGCTTTTTGCTTCCTTAATGATCAACTTTTTCCATGAGAAATCCATCATTATATAGGAGAAATAGAGATGGTTAAAGAGATCAAGATTATCCCACCAAATCATAGAGGCGAGTAGGATCTCAACCACAAGGATGCCACCTCATATTCTAGAAGATTCCTTCTAGAAATTTCATGAACTTCTTCATTTTTCTCATTTTCAGAACGTTGTCACACCCTGTCTATATAGCAGCCTGCAGAAACTCCATAGGCTAGGTTTAGAGCAGCCTGCGGAAATCAGGCATTTCCGCACTGTATAATACCACTAGCCTGCGATGTCCTTATAAAAAAAATCCTTGTAGAGCAGGAAACCAGTTACTTTTCTCATGGGAAAGATCCTTTTGAGAGGATCAATACATGCTTGTAGACACATCACCAAGGTGACCAAAATAATGTGTAACAGAATTCCCCCCAAAGTATGAGGCTGGAATTTGTGACAACCGAAATACTTTGTAGAATGTGTGTGTGTGTGAGAGAGAGAAATAAGGAGTGCACCAATTGGGAACCTACAAACAATCAAGCATCTACATAATCATCATACCATTTATGAGGTAGGCATTCCCATGATCAGACTACAAGTGATTTAAACCATAAATGTCAGTCATGGCCACCAATCATACATTGTGGATCCATGTCACCCAGATTCTACATAGCCACAAGGAATACATTGTGGATCTATGCTCTAGAAAATGAAAATTTGGACATAGCCACAAGATATACAAAGTGGATATATGTGTCAATACAAATCATAAATATTCCATTGCAACCTGGACCAAAATGATGAGATCCATGGTCTTCAATCCCTTCATCTGTAAGTACGACTCTAGCCATGCGATTACAGGTGTTGAAGTCGAACATGATAGAAACCACTTGATTACCAGTCATTAATGAAAATCATTAACAAGTGTGAGGGAAATCACCATTGATGTCAATAACTCCCAAGGTACCTCAATACAATCCATCGAATGTGAATAAATGAGATGAAGTTGAACACTCGATAAAATATCTCAATCAAGGGTCAATGATGTGAACCCACTGTCAAAAGCGAAGAAACCTGCCATTGAGGCATGCAAGTTCTAAGGTACTAATTGATTTCTAATTCTTATTCCTGGATAATGAGTTGAAGTTGACAGGAAAAGACTTGTCACAAGGGGGCCTTGATGTATCCCCCATCAATGACACAAAACAAGTAACAGATTTAAGGTAGATCAAAGTGTGAAGATGATCTGAAATTGACACAGGGAAGGCCGACATAGTAAGAATTGATAACTGCATATGGTCGACTCGATAGAAGGCTTGTGCAAGGTTGGACTTCTCTTGAACATATGAATGACACGACAATGGTCTTGGAAGAATTAACTCAAAGATGACCCAAGATGTGAAATTTCAGAAGGTCAGATGAGAGACAAATGAATTTCCCAACCTAGGTTCAATGACGAAGGGGGTGTCATGTTCAAGAGAGACTTTTACTGCCACTAACACAAATACTGAGACACATTTCTTTCCCAAATTTTCCCCAACCATTTCTAGCGAGTACCTCTTTATTTTTATGCAAGTTTGAGGAGGATAACATATGATTGTTGATGTAAGTTCATCCTTCAGACGAGTCCCATGAGTATGTTTAACGAACCCTAAGAAGGAGTGGTTCGATCCGATATGGGTCTTTCGATGTTTGAATAACGAGTCCAAAGATAGAAAACTCAGGGTTTTCATGTTTAGAGAGTATGAAAAACACTTAAAAAGAACTTTCTCAGTTCCTTTTTCATAAATTAGTTTGATGAGACCGAAAAAGTGATAAAATATCTCCCATCAAATTTTTTCTTCAAATACTTTTACGAGCGTGAAAAGAACAAGGTTGGTCGACAATCTTTTCGTTTTTATGGAGAGTGAAAAGAGCTTAAAGGACACTCCATGAGCTTCATTTTTTTTCGTGTTACCATGATGAGTACGAAAATATGACAAAATTATACTCGGTTGCATTCTCATTGATTTTCGAGCACGAGAACGAACAAATACTAGGCTCGAGGTTTTTCTGAAAAACCTTAAAAAGTACTTGTACATGTGACAAACAGAAAAAAAAAAAAAAAATCAAGAAAAATATATGTATTTCATTGTTCAGGATCCTAGTTCTTCCATCTGCGAGAAAACAAAACACTCACAAGACCATTAGACCTTTAGGTTTTGGAGAAAATGCATAAAATAATATGAAATATTAATAGAAAAAGTAAAAAATGAAATAAATATAGGTAAAATCTCTTTTTTACTATTTCATTTGCATTTTGCCCAAAAATTGTCTAGAAACCCTATTTTTATCTAAGACTTTGGATTTCGATTGTGGGAGGTACGGGTGACCATTCAACGAATGACTTCTGTCGAAATGGTAATCTCCTTGTCCTCTTGCTTTTGAATGGATTAAATTTCATTTTTGTTGGTGTAAAATTGATTTTTGAGTTGAATTTTAGGCTGGTAGCTACGCACAAGGGCCACCGCAGGTGACCTATGTCAGAACCTGTGAAAACCATGGGTTTCTATAGGTGGCTTGTGGTTCACTTATGGAAACCCCGCACTGTGTATAATACTCCACCTGCGGTGGCCGAAAATCAAAATTTCTTCACATGCGTTTGGCCAATAAAAACTTTCCAAAGAAGCAAATGAGGATGTTAATTTCCCTTTATTGTCCTAATGCAGGCTTTTCATCATCAAAATGCTAGAGTGGAGGGAGAGGAAACACGAAGATGATGATTACATTTCTTTGAATGACTCGGGGACTGTAAATTCCCTCCGACAGTGTGGGTTACTGAAATTCTTTAAAATCCAGGGCATGAGGGCCCAACTGAGGTTACTGGAGTATCAAGTCCACATGTGGGATGTGGACCAGTAGGTGTTTCATTTGGGTTCCCACGTACTGTCCTTAGATATCGAGGATATATATTTCTTGATGGGGTTATCTCATCGTGGATCTCATGTGACTTTGATAGGAGGCAGAGGTGGTGGTCTGCCAATGAGTGAGTATCTCCGTCGATACTGTGATCCCGAGGTAAAGAGACGTAAGGGAAAAGTTTCCATCAGGGGTGTCTGGGATTTACCCCTCCAGACTATTCTTCTTACCATTTCACGTATGGCAGGGAGTTCATCTCCTCACATGGCCCTCCAAATCTACTTTCAATACGCAGTGGAGTGCATGGAACCTCGGGTTTTTAAATGGAGCGACAAAGTTCTTTGTAGCATGAAGACACAATTGACAAAATGAAAGAAAGGGGACCTGAAACAATTTGGATACGGGTCTATCTTAGTGTATATCTTCCTAGAGAGGGTCCCCCATTTACATTTACAGGTATAGTGGGACATACCGGCTCCACGAGACCCAAGGATGAAGAGGTGGTGCGACCTCATGGACCGGCATGTGGTTGGCCCCATTGTGAAGTATAATGATGTATTTTTTGACTGGTCGAGGCCTCAACTTCTGATGGTAAACAATTATGCATATGTTCGTTTGGATTTCAGAGGTGACCCTGACTTGGTTCTACCTGAGGGATTTCAGTGGGGAGTCCTAGGTAAGAAATACATTTTGTTTTTATGATGTTTTTATGAATTTTGAAATATAAATTTTTTTGTATGCTTTCAATCCAATGACTAATCAGAACTTTTTTGACAATGTATATGTAGGGACACACCGAACTCCAGGTACATCCCCTATCAAGAGACGAGGGGAAGCATCTGTCATAGCAGGAAGAGACGTTGGTGATTATGAGGTAGTCGAGCAGAACCTGAAGGGATTGACAGCATGTGTCCTGGACATCTTCATCAATGGGATTCTGAGACGTTATCAGTGCCACACTGTGGGCGTATCTGGTTCACTTAGTCAACTACTTCATAGGGTATCACGGGCAGTAGTGTGCTACCATGAGAAACATCCTTGATGCTATTTTGTATATGAAGCCAAGTGATTCTCATTTTTATATTTTTGGTCTTCGGATGAAAACACCTTTTTGTAAAACACTTTTATCGTTATATATATACATGAGGCTTCTACTGGCTTACTTGATTTAATGTGAATTGTGGTTGGGTTTACATGTGTCTCAAATGTCTGTCTAACACATAATTAGCTAATGCATCTGTTAATGTATTTAGACATATAGAAATATGTTGATATTCAATGTAATCGAAGTAACGTTCCAACAGGCGAATTCGTAGATATACTCATAACAAATTAGGACTTTGGATAGCATAGACAATACTTAACTATAGTACCACTAACTGCAAATCAAGCCATGCAACAAGGTGATAGATTCCAATTGAAATAGCGTCATTCAACAATTCGATGACTGCACTATATTCCGCGATATTTTTAGTTGCGTTACCGAGGCAGACATCGTGTAGTCTGATTAACTCGTTCATAGGTGCATAGATTTCCCAAGGAGTGGATGCTAAGTTCTAAGTACTATGAATAGCACCATTAGTGAAGCCAATGTAGGGTAGTGAAGGCACCGACATCTAGAAACCAAGAACAATGCAAGGTAAGCAGCTGGGGGTTGAAACCAAATAACGAAAAAGCACACAATAGTATGATACAATAAAAATACAAGCACTCATGCAAAGATGGCCTAAGCATAGTAATTCTTTAAGTAAATCTCATTCCTAGGCTCACTTAAGGGAATGCCATCATAATCCACTAAATCATAAGTTCCCTTCTCCAACACTCGTTTGACAATATAAGGACCTCACCACATGGCCTCTAATTTTCCAGCCCCTAGTAAATCACGATCTTGTTCATAGAGGAGAACTATATCACCTTCAGATAAAACACGTGGCTTGGCATGCATGTCATATTGGGATTTGACATGCTTTTTCTGAGATTCAATAACCAGGGTGGCATCACAATGGGTTCCATCTAATTGCATCAGGTACAATAGACATTCCTCTTCGGCAAAGGTGTTGGGAAGAAGTTCAATGTCTAGCTTCAAAGATGGTATCTCACATTCAATCGGCAGGAAAAATTCAATACCATACACTAATTGGAAAGGTGTAAACCCCATGGCAGACTTTAAGAATGTCCGATAGGGCCATAATGCTGAAAACAACATTGTGTGCCAACTTGTCTTGTGAACTCCTATTATCCATCGAAGCATAGTGATAAGAACTTTGTTTATCACTTCAACCTAGCCATTGGCTTGTAGGTAATAGGGGGTTGAGTTTTCATGTCGAAGACCCAACTTTTAAGTAAGCTCGAACATCATGAAATTTCAAAAATTGCTACCGTGATCAGTAACGATAGCTTGCGGGATTCCAAATCGAGTGATGATATGATTGAATATGAAAAGTGCTACAATTTTTTCTGGTGTTATCGAATGTAGGCATTGCTTTGGCCCATATAGTGAAATAATCCACAGCTACGATGATGTATCCATGCCCCCCAACCAAGTGAGGGTTACATGTCATGAAGTCAATGCCCCATTTTGCAAAAAGGACCAACGAAAACTATAGGGTCTAAAGAAGTGAGATGATATCGTATTTGGTTATTATATGTTTAACAAGCATGACACTTCTAGACGGTGGTAATACAGTCTTTAAACAAATAAGGCTATAAGTACCCAACTCGTAGGATCTTTTGGGCAGTGGCATACCCAGACATATGAACACCACATGCTCCAAAGTGGCAGTCATTCAAATCTTTCTTAGCCTCATCATAGGTGAGACAACGTCGGAAAATTGAGTCAAAACCACGGTGATAAAGAGTGTCACCGAGAATTATGTATTGACGATCTTGATACCATATACGAAAACGGTATGTGCTAGAAATTTCGGGCTAGAAATTTTGAGTCTGGAGATAGATGATAATATCTTTGTACCAAGCGTCATCAGAACTGATCAGAAAAAGGGATTCATCAGGCAAGGAATCCTCTGCCACATTTTCTGTCTCAATGGAGGGAAGGTCATAATCATTTCAGTGAAAACCAATGATTTCTTAGACTTAGCACGTTCAAACTCTAAGTCAAATTCCTGGAAAATCACAATCCATTTGGAGTACTTTCCCCCTAATAATTGGCGTGTAAGGATATGTTGCATAGGGTTGCAATCGGAAATGACAGTGGTCCTACGTAATAGGATATAGTGATAGAAACGTTGGATAGCTTGAACAGCTGCCAAGGCCAGTTTTTCCACATGTAGGTATTTGGCTTCGGTAGTCGTGAGACTCCAACTCAAATAATAAATTACATGTTCATCGTGTGAATCATCTTCTTGGACTAAAACCATGGCAATGGTAGAGTCTGCAGCGACGAAGTAGAGGAAATAGTCTCGACTATAATCGGGTGGTAAAAGTAGTGGTGTATGGGTTAGGGCAAGTTTCAAATATTCGAAGGCTTTGTTGGCAGTTTCATCCCATACGAACTCGTAACCCTTCTTCAATAGTCGAGTAAATCTTAATGTTAACTCAATGTAATTGGGGATGAATCGACCCAAAAATTTTGCCTTCCCTTGCAAACTTTGGAGCTGGCGAAGTATAGAAGGAGGAGGTAGATTAAGGATAGCCTCAACCTTCAAAGGGTCCACCCTAATTCTATTAAGTGACATAATAAAACCCAAAAGTCAGTCAGACTCCACACAAAAAACACATGTGTGTGGGTTTAAACAGATACGATAGTTACGCCAACGAATGAAAATGGCTCGGAGATGGGTCAGGTGATCTTGGTGGGGCATGGAATGGGCTGATAGATCATCGAGATACGGTTGTACGATGTGATTGATATCGTGAAACGCATAAGACATAGCACATTGAAAAGTCACTCCAACGTTATTTAAACCGAAAGGCAGTTTCTGGTAGGTAAAGGTACCCCAAGGACAGATGAAAGCAGTCTTGTGTTGATCCGCGGGCAAAATATTAATCTGATTATAGCCAAAGAAATCATCCATTAAATATAATATTTCACTCCCGGTGCAATCGTCGATGATCTGGTCAACGAACGGGGTTGGATAATTGTCCTTAGGACAAGATTTATTGATATCTCTATAATCGACGCATACACGAATCGTGCCTTATTTTTTATTGACCGGAACTAGATTGGATACCCAATCGGTTAAAGCCACAGGATATATAAAGCCGGCTTTAAGAAGTTTTTCAACTTCAAGCTTGATAGCGACGACTTTACAAGGGTGGACTGGGTGAAGTCTCTGTCGAACAGGTTTAGCGCCTAGGTAGGTCTTAATTTCATGTACAATGATATCAGTATCAATACACGACATCTCTTCATAGGTCCAAGCGAAAACGTCCTGGAATTCTTGAAAAAGATATTTATAAGTGACGACTTCATCATCAGAACATGCAGCTCTAATGTGAACATTTTCGACGACTCTAGGTTTATTGGATATGTCAAGAGGAACATTGGGTGAAATGTTACTCAGGTTCCCTTCATAAAGCACATCCTGTGTTGAATCGGGAATAGAGGAAATGACAACAACGGTTGACGGATTCGAAATCCATTGGTAACTCTCTATGGTGTGTTGCTCCAGGAAGAGGATGGAACGATGATGTCCATCGTCCCATGGGGTGTCTTCCATAGACATAATCGACATGATCATCTCATCCATAGGAAAGATGACATGAAACATATCGAGAGATGAATCACCAAGAGAGGGAGTAGAAGGGGTTGTCGATTGAATGGCTTGATAAGAAAATTCAACCGGAGTTAAAGGCATTTGTTCACCATAGCGAAGATAATCACCAGGATCGGTTACTATCCACAGGTCATAAGACACGGGGGTTTCACGGGCAGAGGTGGAAATCATGTTGATCGAGGCAACAAAAGGAAGTGGAACATCGGGTGGTGGTATTGGGAAGGTACCCATTAAAGTGGAATCTTTCAGAAGACTCACATCGACATTCTCATACCCAGGAGGTGTCTTTGAGATAAATGGCACGTTTCTAGTACGGGAATTGGAGTTGAAAAAGTCCAGTTGGTCAACCGTAATGACTTTTCCTTGATGTGGGAAACGTAATACATGAAAAAGGGTTGACACGACGACACTGTTGAAATATTGTAACTGCAAAGAGTATTCGTATTATTATTGATATATTATTCATAGGATCAATCCCCATTGTGGATTGATCGTGTCGGTTATTGTAATAGGACCAAATCCCCTTTTGTGGATTGGTCAAAAGACAAATATAATAGGTAGAATAAGAAGTCGTCCCCAATAGTTAATAAAGAAACCCATAAATATAATAAAGGTGGGTTTACCCACCCAATTGGAGAAGTCAGCCCTGCCAGTGAAGAGACACTTCACACGTGCTAGACTTGTATAAATAAAGGAGGCTAGCACCTCACTTAGACACAACTCACTTGCTCAGTTTGAGAGACAAATTCTGATCTATTACTGGCAAAGGAGAGAGAGAGTGGCACATATATTGGAGAGGACTTTCTGTTTTAGCATAGAGATCTCTTGGCATTGTATTGGCTATCTATATTAAGGAACTTTTGCTGGGTTTTCTTCCCCTAGAGGGTTTCCTAGGATAAATTTTGTGTCTCTTGTGATTGTGTATTTCTCAGTGATCTTGGATTATGATATTGTTATCTAATGAAATGCAAACATCTATAATAATGGCTTAAACATTAACATGGTATCAGAGCCAAGTTGAAGGAAGCATCTTTCGCTAGAAGAAAAACGTCGTCGTTACAGTACCTGCAAATTAGGGTTTTTCAAAAGTGAATCTTTTCAGCCCTAAAACTATCTATAAAGTTGCGCCCTCCCCTAAGGATCAATTTGGCATCATCAGCACACCTTTTTAGTGGCTGGATCTCCCGGAAAGTGAAACCCTAGTTTCACAAAAGTACCAGAAGTACCAGAAAACTAGTACCAGAAGTACCAGAGGTACCAGAAGCACCAGTCCAGAAATCCGCAGATCAAATTTGAAGGAGCAAAAGTTGGATTTTCTCAGATTCAAACACACCAGGTAGCTCACCTCAGCCTAGCGCATCTTTTGGTAAGTTTAGTTTTTTATTTTGAGCACTTTCATTTTTCGGTCATTTTCCTAGCTCCAAGTAAAAATGTCTACAAGCATTAAGCTTGTTGACAAATTAGAAGGAGTGGAAAACTTTTGTGCCTAGAAGTATAGGATTGGCCTCATTCTTGAAGAGAATGACCTAGCAAGATTTGTCAAGGAATAATTACCGGAACCCAAAGATGCTACAGAAAAGGCAAAGCATCAAAAGGACACAATAAGGGTCAAAAGAATCATTGCAGATTCAATTAAAGATCATCTGATCCCTTATGTGTCATCTAAGAAGACTCCTAAAGAAATGTTTGATTCCTTGACTAGACTATATGAAGGAAAGAACATAAACCAGAAGATGAATCCCAGAACCCAACTAAAGAATACAAGGATGCAGAAAGGAGAAATGATTCATGAATACTTCTCCAAAATCTCAGAATTCAAAGAACAGCTAGAAGCTATTGGAGATACCATAGACGAAGATGAACTCATTATGAGAGCCCTAAATGGTCTCACAAGACCTTGGGATGCCTTCATTCAGATGATATGTGCCAGAAAGAAGAAACTGAAGTTCGACAGCCTATGGGAAGAATGAATCCAAGAAGAAACAAGAGTATCAAATTGGGAAGCGTTACTAGCTAAGGATGATGATCAAGCCCTAGCTACTCACACCAAAGGAGGAAGGAAGAAACCCTACTTCCAAAAGGAGACTCATAAAGAGCCTCAACAATCAAATAAATTCAATCATAAAGAATCTCATCCAAGGAAATTTCAGAAGAAAGGACAACGAAAGGAAAGAGATTACTTATATGTACAATGCTATCATTGTGACAAGATGGGACACATTGCGAAGTTTTGTCCAGCTAGATGAGAAGAATACAAGAGAAAACAAAAGAGGCTTCATTCCCATGTAGCCGAAGATGAAGAGCCACCCACAAAGATGATGAGAGAGGAGATCAAAGACCATGTGTTGATCTCAACCCTCTCAGGATCTGTAACACCTAGAGAGGACACATGGCTCATTGATAGTGGTGCATCCAAGCACATGACAGGACAAAGAAATATTATCTCTTGTATCTCAGAGAAGAAGTTTTCTCGGAAAGTGACACTTGGAGATGATTACCAATATCCCATCAAGGGAGTGGGAGAATCAAACCATAAACTGAATTCAAGGAATTCACTAAAAATGAAGGATGTACTATATGTACTGGGCTTGAAGAAGAACCTACTCTCCATTTCATCTTTAGAGAAAAAAGGCTTCAGAGTTGCCTTTATAGATGGAGAAGTTCTTATGTGGGCTAAGGGAGAAACCTTAAATGAAGAAATCATCATTGGAAATGAAGAAAATGGCTTGTATAAATTAAAGGGTCACTCAAAGGCTGCTATGACCCATGCCATTGAAAACTCATGTGAACTTTGGCATAGAAGACTAGCCCACATCAACTACAAGG
>JZKD02S1474535.1:0-10817 GCA_000966675.3 Picea glauca | reverse complement strand
TACTCTCACTTTTAAAAGGATTTCTTGATGTAATTGGTTTATCATTTTGGTTAGTCAAAATTCGGTAATGTAAACCATATAACGTTTTCGAGTGTGTTACATCACTTTTTTTTGGTGAATAGTTGAAAATTAGTTTAAAACCATATGAATACCTTTCTATAATGTCCACTTGAAAACTTTGTTGCCTATGTCATTTTGGTTTAAATTGTGAACATTTTTTTTTCAATATTTCAATGGTGGACATCATGCTCAATGACAATTAAATTGCAGCTTTTTAATGCAAGTGAAGCCGCCTGATTTTTTTTTTTATTATGTTTCCATGTGTTAGGATAAGAGTCTCATTGTCTTTCTTGCCTAAGATTAAACATCTTAGTTCTTTCCTTTTCAAGAATATAAAGTTCATACATTCTATTGTCCAACTTGAATTAGAGTTTCGATAGTTCAATTCACTTTCAAATCCTCTTTAGAAATTATTGTTTGCCTATAATTTATATAATTTATCCCAATTTAATTTAGATGAATGCCTATAACTCATAATCACAATTTTTATTTTTCTTTTTCTTTTTACATAACTGATTAATGCAAAAAATAGACTATTAATATTTCTCCTATAATAGGTTGTCTCCATATGTTTGTGATTTTATTATATATGAGTATGTGTAACATAGTGTAGTGAAATAGAAAAAATGAGAGCTACATGTTAGGGTTAGTACTAGCGCTCCATGGTGTCATCTGGAGGAGGAGGCGCGACTCCCTCATATAGAAGAGTTCTTGCAAGGAATCGATAGAACCCCATCATAAAAAATACCATCCTACCAAACATCAATCATAATGGCCTCAACACCTCATGTCCCAAGGAAGCGAGAGACCTAGAAGAGGAACTTCAAAAATCCAATCATGACATTCACAATTAGCAACAATCCATTCGTGGAAGCATAAGTCATTGCATTCTGAAGGAAGAAGAAAAACCCAAATATGAGATTACAGCTACAACAATTGGTGAATATATCCAATTCATGCGAGAACATGTGTTCATTGGGAATTTCTTGGGCATATGGCCCATAGAGAAAGATTTGAATTGGTGGATAGAAACAACTTGGAGACCCAAAGGTCAAATTGATCTTAAATTGGGATCCAAAAGATTTTTCATGGCAATATTCTCCAACCTAGAAGATAGAGACATGGTTTTTGAAAATGGGCCCTACTTCAATTGAACTGGTTTGTATCTTCGACCATGGACTGAGAGATTCATCCCAAACATGGAGGAATTCACAATTGTTATAGTTTGGACTCGATTCTATTCACTCCCACAATAATTTTCGGATGTTGAAATCGTGGAAGGGATTGGTAACACCTTGGGCTCTTTTGTGAAAATATCATAAGTTACCAAGAAAGGTTGTTACACCTCTTATGCATGCATCTGCGTCTATATGAATATCTCTAAATCCCTTCCAGACTCGATTTGTCTAAGCTATCATGACTCAGAATGGGTGCAAACCATTGATTATGAATGTATTCCTTTTCTTTGTCGCAAATGTCATCAACACGGCCATCTCTTTCAATATTGTATAATGAATGCCTCACCACCATAAGCACAACCCTAGGTCTCAAAGGATGTTGAGGGTTTTGAACGAGTATCAAATAAAAGAAGATTTGAAAAATGGCTTATTCGGCACCAGAAAAACATGGTCATCAAAACCAAAAATAGTTATGAGATATTAACGTAAAATATGGGAGATACCAACCATACCCCCCAAGAAAAAAACCACTAACATCTAGTCTAGGAGAATGATTAGGGAAATGGAAAAGATCCAGAGGAAAACCCTAAGTGCAGAAAAACAATGAACCCAAAATCCCCTGAGAAAGTTGATCGGGAAGAGGAAATGCAAGAGGCAAATCCATAGTAGGCCGAGTCATATGGTGGTGATGAAATGATTCTGAGTGAACTGTATCTTCAATCAATGGAAACAACTTGGGAGAGACAAGATTTACAATCAATCTCCAAAAACAAGTCAAACTTCTAAAAGTTGACCTGGTTTGATGTAGGGAAGGTCGAGGCTCATCTTCTAAAGGTAAGAACCCATATTCCTCCTCCTTAAGGGTTAAATATCATTCTTATAATGAAAATACCAATATTTCAAAAGAGGAAAAAAAAAGAGGTCATACAAGCAATAAACAACTTCTCTAGGAGTTGGGGGGATTATTAGTCAATTAGGACATGATAGTGTTGATCACAGATAAGTTTCCTCTTTTACCCCCCCGCCCCCAACGTATCATGAATATCATATATTTGAACATCTAGGGCCTAAATGGAAAAATCAAGCACAAGCTACTTCAGAATAAAATCCTTAAGGAACAACCCACAATCTTCATGATTCAAGAAACTATGTGTCTCAACAACTTGATTTCAAGTTTAACCCCCAAAATTTGGAAGGATTATCTGATCCAGATTTTATGAGCAGAATGAAATGACTACAGATTATTAAAAGGTGCTTAACAAAAAATAACAGAGATACAGTAAAACTAGTTTTCTATTCAATAAGTAAATAAGTTGAAACTGTAAAATGCAGTGGAAACAAGCTTGTTGGAATGGTGGTGGCTTATCTCTGAGAAGAGATGTGAAGGCTACGCTAATTCGCCAGAAGATTATTAAAATGAGGATCTGAAGGAATTTTTACAATAAACAGGAATTCCAAAAACCATAGACATCCAAAAGCCTAACCCTAGGAGATGAAGCGCCAAAAGTCATGTGGGCCCTGTCTGGGCAAGTTAGTACATCAACTTCCTGGGGTCGTAACTTTTGCATACGATATCCGTTTTAGGCGTATGATAGCCCATTGGAAAGGTATCGTCAAGGAGATTCATTTTGGGGGCTCAATAATTCCTTTAGATTCCATTGAGAAGCTCTATCCGAAAAAACCTTCATTTAGGCCCTCAAAATGACCCCAGAAGTTAAAACTCCTAAAAATAGTAAATTGCAAAAATTTCCAGAAAATTGTTTTGAGCCAGTTGGAAAAGGTGGGTGGCCACTGATATCCACCTGGATAAATACTCCCTCTGTAGGAAGAAATGGTCTCCATTGCATTGAGTTCCCCCATTAGATGAGGAAATTTCTGTTGAATTTGGCCCCAGGTGAGCCACTTGCCTTGGTGCAGGAGCTACCCTGCTTTGACGACTTGATAAAGATGGATCCTTTGATGTCGAGTTACCTTGATCTATGTGTCCACAATATGAACACTGGATTCTTTTTGTATGCAGTCGGGGTTGAGCTCTGTTGGTTTCAGTTCTTCTACTACATCTGAGGTGTCCAATAATGGTGGGAAATAAGGGCGAAGGAGATCCACGTTGAACACTGGGTGGAGGCCAAGGAAAGGAGGAATGTTGAGCTCAAAATAGTTATCCCCCATAGCCTTGGTGATGGTGTATGGACCATAACGGAGTGGCCAAAGATTCTGATGGGGTCCTGTAAGGCGTTCTTTCTGCAAGTGCAACCAAACTTTGTCACTCACCTGAAACTTATGTGGCACCAGATGTTGATCATGGCGCTGCTTGTTCTTGTCATTGGACTTCTGTAGGATATCCTGAACCTGTTGGCGAAGGTTCTAGATCCGTTCAATGAATCAGGTGGCTTTGTCAGCTTCAGTTGTAGCAGGAGATGAGTCGATTGAGATGACCGCAAGGGGAAGTGCAACATTTATAGGACCCAATGGTTGGAATCCCAACCCCACCTAAAATGGGTTGTGGCCGATTGAGCTATGTAGGGCTTGGTTGTAGATATGTTGGACATAGGGAAGGCTCTCATCCAATGTGCAAGGGTTCTTTGAATTATACATGCGAAGGATATGCACAATCATTCGATTTATGACCTCGGTTTGGCCATCTGTCTGGGGTTGGAAGGTCCTAGATTTGGTGAGCTTGGTGTCCAATAGTGACTAGAGGCTCGACCAGAATGTGATGAGAAATCGAATGTCCCGATATGAGGCAATGGTTTGTGGGATTAAAAAATGTACCTAGACTCGTTCAAAGAAGAGCTTGGCAGTGGCCTTTGTTGTGATGTTCTTCTTGCAGGAAACCAGAATCGCCATCTTAGAAAAGCGATCAACAACCAAAAAAACACAATCATTTCCCCGCTTAGTGGACGGGAGGCCCAACATGTAGTCCATTGAAATGGATTCTCATGGCCTGTTAGGAGTAGGAAGAGGGATGTACAGGCCCTGTTTCTTAGTGTTCGGTTTGTCAATAACACAGGTAGTGTAGGACCCCATATACTTGCTGACCTCCTGTTAAAGTTTCGGCCAGTAGAAATGTTTTTATAGCATCACCACTGTCTTTTCGACGTCGAAGTGTCCTGCCGCTTGACTATAGTGGGCTTCCCAGATCATCTTCACTCGCTCTCTTGGTGGAACACAGATATGGCCCAGATGACATAACACCCTTTCCCGAAGATGGAAATTATCGACAACTGCATTTGCACCCAACATTTGGTAGGTGGTGGCGAAGTTTGGATCTTTCTCATAGAGTTGGGGTCATCCAGAGTTTTCATGGCCATAAGATTCTAGCACCGTGGTGAGTGTCGCGACTGGCGTCTGCTGAGGCAATCAACGACATGATTGGTGCTTCCTATTTTATACTTGAAGTTGAGGTGGAATTGCTGCAAGTATGTGGACCACTTTTGATGGTGATCATTCTGCAATTTTCCTTGTGTCTGCATGAACTGCAATGGCTTATGATTAGTGTGGATGATTGTCTCCTTCCAAAGAATGTGATGTCTCCACTGGTGGAAGGCTTGCACAATGGAGTACATTTCTTTGTCGTAAGTAGGGTACTTATGGACAACATCTGATAGTGTCTCACTATGATAGTCCATGAGGTGGCCGTGCTGAGTGAGAACGATGCCCACCGCATAGTCTGAAGCATCTGTCTCGATCTCAAAGGGTTGTTGTAGGTCTGGTAGTGAAAGTACTAGAGCTGAGCACAAGTGTTGCTTCAAATCATCGAAATCTTGTTTTTGGGACCGACCCCACACAAATTTCTCCATACCACTACCCTTGGTTATTTGGCTGAGGGCCCATGCAATATGGGAGAATCCCAACACGATCCTGTTGTAGAAATTGGCAAGTCCCAAGAACCTATGAAGCGCAGTGAGTGTGGTTGGGGATGGCCAGTCATGGATGACTTGGATATTGGTTGGATCCACATGTATGCCATGTTGATCAAGGATGTAGCCCAGGTAATGGACCCTGTCCATGCCGAAGGAGCAATTTTGCAAGTTGGCATATAGCTTGTGCTGTCGTAGGGTGTGCAGAACTTGCTAAATATGTTGCAAGTGTTCGGCCCAAGTCTTGTTGTAAATGAGAATGTCATCCAGACACACCACTACAAAAGTATTGGTGAATGGTCGCAGGATATCGTCCATCATCCTCATGAAAGTGGCTGGAGAATTTGTCAAACCAAAGGGCATGACCAACCATTCAAAAAGGCCTTCCTTTGACTTGAAGGCGGTTTTCCATACATCTATCTATTCTATCGGAACCTGGTGGTAGACAGACTTCAGATCAATCTTACTGAATTATTTGGCACCCATGAGTTGATCAAGGAGGTCGTCGATATGGGGAATCGGGTACCGATTTTTAACTGTGATTTTATTCAGAGACCGATAATCAATGCAGAGTCGTTAGGTTCCATATTTCTCCTGTATCATCACGATTGGTCTCCCTCAAGGTGATGAGCTTAGACGGATGTGCCCCTTGTGGAGCAGTTCTTGGATCTGTCACTTGATCTCCTCATTCTTTATAAGAGAGCGGCGAAATACTGGCCCATTGGACAGCGATGCATCAGGGGTCAGATCGATGGGGTGCTTGACTTGGCAGTGCAGAGGTACCCTGGTAGGTGAGGAGAATATATTTGAGTATTCTTCCACGAACTTATCTACTTGCTTCTTCTATGTGGAGAGGTCTTCACAAAGACCCTGGATGTGGCTGTGATCTTTCTCTTATTCCAAGAGCGAATCACGAAGAAGAAAAACTTCCCCATCTTAGAGATGACCTTCCTGTATTTCTTAGCAGATATCAAGGAAATAACATTAAGTGGGACTGCCTCGGGTATCCTATACAATTTCCTATTCAAAGTAATAATAAAACTATGAGGCCTAGACTCATATACAACATGACGTTCCATAAATAAGGTTGGCCCAAAAGAACATCACAAACTTCAAGAGGAGAAACACCACACAATACCTCGTCTTTGAAGGGCTTGATGTCGTACGATAGTCGACACTGTTGCCTGACGCGAAGATCGCTTGCTTGGTGGAGCCATCTAATGGTGTGGGGTTGTGGGTGCAGCATTGTCGGTAGGGCTAGCCGCTTGACGACCTCTGCTGAGATGAGGTTATTCTGGCTACCGCTATCAACAATGAAGTGCAGTGGGTTGCCTTTTACCCACATTTGTGAATGGAAGAGGCGTTCTCCTTCTTCTAGCTCGTCTGGTTCACCAGGCTTGAGCTTGGTGGTAGCAACAGTGGCACTGAGTTCTGCGTCAATGATCCATCTTCCCCTTTCTGGTTCTGGCTCAGAGTCAGAACCCGCATCTGATTCAAACGATTTCACTTCGGCCACCAACGACTACTTTGAGTGGCAGTCAACAGTGTTATGCCAAGGGCTCTTATGGAAGTCACACCACTTCCTGGTATCTTTCTTTGTCTTTTTGGTGTCCTTCTTTGCTTTCGAATTGGACTGGTTGTCCTGATACTGTCCATATTTTCTCTGTCCTTAGTTCTGTGGGTTGGGGCTGCCCTTGCCTAGCTTTTGTTTTGAGGGGTTCCCACGCCCAAATTGTCATGTCTTTTGTTTAAGCTTCTGCTCGATTTTGACTGCATATCGGTAGGCCGCGCCCAACGATGAGATGTCTAGAAATTCCATTTCGGTTGGGATGTATCTATGAAGAGAGATGTGATACTTGAGCACCATATGTCACTCTGAATATTTGATACCCATCTTGGTGCGCAAGGTATGGAAGATATTTTTGAAATCTTGCACTACTTGGTCTCTTTCGTGCCACAGTCTGGTCCATTTGGTATACAAGTCGTCATAACTTATGAGAGGGTAGTATTGTTCCTTAATAACATCCCTGAAGGATTCCCAAGTGGCCATGACTGTAAATAATGAGGGTTTCTCTGTTTCCTTTTTCTCACAAAAATTTTCCCACCAATCTTTGACATGGGGAATGGCTTTGAGGAGCAAAAAAGTAATCTTTTCTCTATTTGAAAAGTTATGGATAGAAAAATACCCTTCTAGTAGATTCAACCACTTGTCTACATCATATGCATCTATCTGACCTTCAAATATAGCAATATCGAAGTTTATTTGTACCTTGAAGGGGGCGGCGCCTCCGCTCGAAGAAGATGCATCGCTTGTTGGTAGCCGCCAAAGGATTTGCGTGAAACTATCCATCATCTCGTTCCTTTGTTGCATGAGGGATTCCTCAATCAACAGTCTGAAAGGATCTCCCATCCCATCATATTTCTTTTCTCCTACCATGAGAGGTCTCTTGGGCGTGCGAGATCTTTTTTCGTCAAGAGAACCTAGCTCAAGACCCAACTCTTTGTATTCTGACCTTGTTGGGGACATGCATTAAGACGACAAGGAGCAGACCACTCTGATACCATTGATCTGGATTTTATGAGTAGAACAAAATGACTATAGATTATTAATATTTGCTTAAAACAAAATAACAGAGATACAATAAAACTGGTTTTCTATTCAATAAGTAAATAAGCTGAAACTGTAAAATGCAACGGAAACAAGCTTGCTGGAGTGGTGGTGGCTTATCTCTGAGAAGAGATGTGACAACTGTGCTCATTCGCCAGAATATTATTACAATGAGGCTCCGAAGGCCTTTTTACAATAAAAAGGAATTCCAAAAAACCTAGACATCCAAAAACCTAACCCTAGGAGATGAAGCACCAAAAGTCATGTGGGCCCCATCTGGGCAAGTTAGTACATCAACTTCCCAGGGTCGTAACTTTTGCATACGATCTCGCTTTTAGGTGTATGATATACCGTTGGAAAGGTATAGCCGAGGATATAATTTTTGGGGGCTCAATAATTTCTTTGGCTATCATTGAGAATCTATATCCTGAAAAACTTTCATTTAGGCCCTCAAAATGTCCCTAGAAGTTAAAACTACTCAAAATAGTAAATTGCCAAAATTGTCAGAAAACTGTTTTGAGCCAGTTGGAAATGGTTGGTGGCCATCGATATCCACCTGGATCATTATCATGTAATGGAATTATATGATTAGGGAGCGGTAGGAGGGTTAGAAATGCTATGGAATCTAGTTGAAATATTCATTTTTTACTTCTTCTCAACCCAATGTACAATATCTACAAAAATTCCAACTCTTACGCTCAACAAATTCGGGCTACATCACTACTATTTATGGACCAAAAAAAACCTTAGACAATCTCAACTTTCTAAATTTCATCCAAGCACTTAACAACACCATTAAGGAAAATCATTGGACAATCAAAGGAGATTTCATCATAATCACCTCCCTAGCCAAAACAAAAAGGTGGAGTCTGAAGATTGGAATAGGACTCATAAAACTTAAAATATCTAATTCAAGAGCTAAAGATAATTGAATTAGAATAAGCCAATGGATTACACACCTAGAAAAATAAAAAAGGAGGATATAATCAAGTGGCTTCTAGGCTAGGTCACTTTTTGATATCAGAGTCATTCATGTTGTCTGGATTGCACTTTATAGCTTCTATCCTCCCAAGTGCAAGATCACACCACTGGCCTATCCAATTAGAAATGGATCTTCAGGGCTTCCCTCAAAATAACCCCTTTAGATTCCAAATCTTATGGTTGGACCACCCTTTTTTCCAAGACAACATTAGGCTATGGTGGGAAAAAGTAGACATTGTAACTAGCTCTCCAATGTATAAATTTATGCAAAAACTTAGACACATCAAGTCATGTATTAAAAACTGGAATAAAGAGGAATTCAAAAATATCTTTAAAGATAAGAAAAATGTTAAATTCCAAATGGAGCATATTTAGCAAACCATGATTTTGGAAGGCTTCTCAGAACAAATGATAAAATATGAAGCTCAACTTCAAGCTCAATTGGATGATTGAAACAAGCAGGAGGAACTTATTTGGAAACTAAAATCAAGAATCCAATGGCTTAAGGAAGGCGAAAAAAACTCTAAAATTTTCCATAGATCCAAGATCCAGCACCACCATTAAAATAGAAAATTACCTCTATAAATGACTTCCATGGAAACCCTCTCAAAGAACATGCTGACATCGAAAAGGAGCTAGTGCATTTCTTCAAATCCCTCCTTTCATAACCTCAACCAAAAATGCTCTTGGCTATCCAAAAAATCACGTGTAACATCCCTAGATTAGTCCCTCAGGAGTAGAATGATTCTCTTCTTAGGGTAATTTTTATGGACGAAGTTGAGAAGAAAGTCATGTAAATTCCCACAAACAAATCACTGGGTCCAAAAAACTTTACGACTAACTTCTTTTAGGCCTGTTGGCTGACTATCAAGCATGATATTTTGGCCCTTGTGGAATATTCTCACCAATTTGCAAATGTTTTACTATCCATTTATGCTACCTTCTTGGCCCTAATTCCCAAAGTAGAGAAAGAAAAATTCCCAAGTAAATTCTGACCCATCTCCTTCTGTAATATAGCCTACAAAATCATTACCAAAGTCATAGCTAATCACCTCAAATTTATCCTCCCCTCCTTAATCTCCCCAAAGCAATATGTTTATGTAGAGGGACACCAAATTCTTGATGGTATAATTATAGCTCATGAAATGATCCATTCACTGGAAACTACCAAGTCACCTCGCATGCTTATCAAACTTGACATGTCTAAATCCTTTGACACACTTAGTTGGAGATACATCTAACATGTCCTTAGAGATTTTGGTTTCTCTCCAATATGGATTAAATGGATTATGTCTCTCATTTTCTAAACCTTCTTTTATATCCTTATCAATGGACCCCCCTTTGGTACTTTCTCCCCTTTCTGAAGCATCTTCCAAGGAGAACCCCTCTCTCCTTTCCTCTCTATTCTAATGGTTGAAGGTTTAGGAAGGGACGTAAATGAAGTAGTGTCCAACAATAAAATAAAGGGGATTAAATTCTTTGGGGAATATCTCCTTATATCTCATAAAAAATGTTTAATGACACTATGCTCATGGGTGTTCCTACAATCAAAGAAGCCAAAAATATCAAGTAGGTCCTCAAAAAATTCATGGATTCCTCAGGTACCTATATCAATCAAGGTAAATCTCAATTTTTTCCCTTAACACTTCTCCTACAATTCAAGTTCATATTTCCAAGATTCTTGGTTTCTGGTGAAGTTCCCTTCCATCCAAATATTTGGGTGTGCCTCTTGTGGAAAATTCTCTCTGCAATTCCTCGTAGGAGGAGTTCCTATCTAAGATGGATCACAAACCATTTCCTTATATTACTCAAATTTTTCTCCAAAAAATGCCTCTTTATATTTTTTCCTCTATTGTAGATCCTAAAATTTTGAAGGTTGTTCGCAATATTTAACGAACATTCCTCGAGGGAGGATCTTGTGGAGAAAGAAAGTGGGAACTTATATCATGAGATACACTTTTTCAACCAAAGAACAAAGGTGGCCTTGAGCTCAGAGATCCATAAGTTCTTAGTTCAATCCTTGGCGTCAAGACTTGGTGGATGTTAAGCCCTAATATTGGCTCATTACCCCTTAATTGGGGCATATTACATTAGTAATGTTATTTTATTTATGTCGGCTTTATTCCATTA
>JZKD02S1474524.1:0-10817 GCA_000966675.3 Picea glauca | reverse complement strand
CAAGAACCCATTTGAGGAGTAAAGGGACTGAAACCTTAGAACATGAGTAAGTAAAAGTTCAAGAGAGACAACGCAAGGAGTGCATGCAGAAGTGAAATTATCCCAAGATTCATAAGCTCAGGAAGAGTAGTTGTTATCCCTCGACCAAGTTTTGAGGAAACCTTGGTCACGTTTGGACCACTTTTGGACTTCAACAAGTTGGTCGAAGATGGATCACTCAGGCGTAGTTGAGATTGTGGATCTCACTTGTTTTGCAGGCTATGTAGACCCAGTAAGGGGTTATTTAGAGTTTTGTAATAGGTTATGGGATGTTGGCCCATGGGGTTTACCTATGATTAGGCCTCATTGTAAGGTATTGTAAAAGTATAAATAAGTAAGAATGTAGTAGTCAAAGGAGGGGTGGCGAAGTGCAAGTAGTTTGGAGTTGCTTTGTGCAACAAATTGTCTATGTGTTAAGGCTCTGTGATTGATAGAGAGTTGGATCGGTGCCTCGACCTAGTTGGAAATAGGATCCGGTGCTCAGTGCGTAGATCTACTATCCTATGCAAAGCTCAACTCCGTGGCTTAGTGCATAGGATTCATTGACTGTAAGAGATTGAAGAATAATAAATAAGATGAAGCAGTTGGTGGACGTATCCCCACACTGGGGTGAACCATGTATATATTGTGTTCTTGGTTTCTTTGTGATGTGTTTTTTATGTTATGAATCTTCTCAGTGCTTTTCTTATTATGTATGTTATATATATCTGTTGATTCTTAGTTCTTTATTTGTGTTAAAGATGAATGAATGTTAGATATAACTCTGTGCTATGTGCTAAGTCGTTGAAATAATTAATTTTTATTGTTAACGCATCGATCTATCTATGAGTATGTTATGAGATGTTAATACATCTAATGAGCTAATGTATATCATCATTTAAGTGTTAATAGAATACTCTATGAAGTGTTTCTATCACAGATCTGTGTCCCAACTTGATTACAGACACCTAAGTGCTATAACCCCCCCTACTTCTACCTCGGGTGAGACTTCACCTGCTTCACAGGTTTTGTCGAAAGGGTCGGTAGTTACGGTTTTTTTGGTGCACTATTGAGCATTGAACCCTAGGTCAGGCCCTATGCCAACAAATGGTTCTGTTGTCGATACCTGAAACTATGATTGCTAGGAAATGAAGCAAAGAAAAAGAAGCTATGTGTGTAGATCTGTTGCTGAAGTGTGCAGTATTCTACTTGACTTACGAAGCTCTGTGATAAGAAAATATCTGATCCGAAGAAAAGAGGTAAAGATGTGTGCTTTGATAAGAGTAAGATAAGTGAAAAGTTCTTTTTCCAAATCATGAATTTAAGTATGTTTAATAGATTCCGTCCCATTCTGAAGGCTAGGGCACAGTTGGAAGAAAGAGTTGATTTGAGTAAATTTAATAGAAATGAATAAGTATATGTTATTCCTATGAATAGAAAGAATGTTTTGACTAATAAATGGATGTAGAAACCCAGAAAGAATTTTTGCAGACTGCAGGTTCAACAATGTGATCCTAGTGTGCAGTACAAAAGAGGTTGGGGAACATACAAGAGAAAAAGGGGATTGACATTGTCTATAATTACAGAAGACCGGGACATCCTGCTAAGGCATGCTCTGGAACAAGTACTATTTGTCTTTGTTGTAATATTATTGGCCATGAGTTTGAGGATTGTCCAAGGATGATTGCTAAAGTTGAACAAATGAACATGAGGCAAGAAAACTATGAAGAAATTCAAAAGGCTAAGGGTATATTAGATAAAGAATCAAAGGAATTTCAAACTATGTTATTACAGTTGAAAGAAATGATGGATTGTCACAAAGATGTCGGTTTACTAGAGATATTGAAAGTAAAACAATGAATAACTTCCACAATAGAAAACTTCGACATAGATTGTGTCTTGGATGAGGAAACACAAGTGAATATTATGACATAAGGAACTTGGAAAATTTTGGGAAAACCTACTGTGGTACCTTCATTACGAAGGATAAGATTTTTTAAAGGAAAAATGATAACCTTATGTGGAAGAGTTACTAATGTACCTATTATTGTTCATGGAACATCAACTGAAGAGGAATTTGAAGTCATTGAGTTTTTTGGGGACAATGCCCCTTTCCCACTTTTGTTAGGTAAAACTCGTATTGAGGAATATCAGATCAGAAGAAAAGCAGAGGAATAAGTTGTAGAAAGAAAAGGCAATAACTAAGGGACTTCATAGCTAGAAATGTAGATTGACTAATAGAGGAACGAGAGGATAATTTGAAACAAAAGGAACAAAAGGCAAGAGAATTAATTGTCAAGGTTTAAATAATGCAAGAAGGTTGAAAGACCTATCCATTCAAGAAAGAAGTATATCCACCCAGGAAGTATTAAGAGAAGGGATATTAACTTTGAACCCTTTGAGAGAACAATAGTGGTGTGAAGCCACTGCACTAGGAGAAGATAAGAATAAGAATGGAAAGAGGATCCTAGAAATAGTTAGAGAAACTCAGATCATGGGAAAGAAGGAAAGGAAGCTCAATAAAAATAAATCCAAATTGGAAAAGCTACAGGAAGTTACAGAGACCATATGGAATACTTTGCAAACTGGAACCTCGTAGGAGGCAAGTTCACAGGATTTGAACTTTGTTGGAATATCAGGACCGCAAAGAATTGGAATTCTCCCTGGCGAAGCTATATGACCATTGGGAGGTTCCCCGACCATTAGAAAAACGCTCCAGAATGGTTAGAAAATGCATTTATGGGAAGATGTATCGCTCGTATATCTTGAGACCATGCCATAATGGGCAGATTCACATTGATGGAAGCATTCCTACTCGTTGGAATAATCCATTATGAGGCCTCGCTTATTTAACACGTTAGACATTTTGTCGGGATGACTTTTTGATACCCATTATTAAATGAACCAAGAATAGAATTGATTGTGTGCCAAGCTGTGTTATCAGAAGCTAGAACTCACCATCCATTTGTCTACCCCACTTACCCATTCACCTACCCTAACTTGTCTATTTAGAAGTGAGAATATCGGGCGAGCCTATTGGGTTAGAGAAGTTGGTCGAGGAAGTTCTTAGGAAGATAATGATTGACAAACATATATCTGAAGGAATTCAGGCGTCATCGACTAGGGGACTGCAGGCTTCCCCTTTGACTGGATGTCATTCTAGCCATATTAACCCCACGACTGAGTAGAAAAGTAAGCATCGCAATAATCTGGCTAATACGAAGTAGATCCCGTCGATCCTACCATAGTATATCCCACCTTTGGCTGGAATAGTTAACCATGATAGCATCCGACAAAATTATGAGTACACTATGTTCACTGAATACATTTCAAAGGTAATACGTGTAGTCGGGAGTAAGCTACGACATATCCCGCTGCTGAGGAACAATGATTTAAATCTAGACGACATGAATAACTATGCTATGCTAGCACCCCACCACTACTTGATGAAGTCAACTAGGAATAAGCCCTGCCTTATCTCCCAGCCATGGATTAAGGATCTCGCACATTCCATTGTGATAAATTTGATGAATATTCCCCATTTTGTCCGCCAACAGGAGGTTAACACTTGCATTAAACTCCTCTTGTCGTGATATCATGGAGGATACCTATGGATTGGATAGAGGATTACTATGGATCTGATGTTGATCCACCTAATTACAAGATTAAGCATGAAGGGACCTGACCCCCAACAGTTTTATCTATGGAATGCCTCAGATCATTCCCTGACACAACACATCAAGTAAGATTACGATGATGTTGAAAAAAGAAAGCGAGGCTACACGGTAGTCTCTATACAGGATGGCATAGTGCACCTCACTTGCCAACTCATATATGGAAAGCTCATAAGGAAGAACCTCCCCACACAGGTCACCAGGTTCATGGTGGACCTGACAGGAAAATGTGTGGAGGTCATGCAAATGAATTGGGAAAGTTACCTCATTAATGGACTAGAGAAGGATTACCATAAAGTTTAGGAGTTTGGATACAAATTCCACTTCAACTAGCTAGTCATGTTGATCACATTTGTCACTTGGAAAATGCCTGAAAGAGATACATTTCCAGATATCGAACCATTGGAGATGTTGGTTGCTAGGTTTTCTACCTTGTGGTACACTAACGACATGGTGAAGTAGTGGCAGTCCAACACTGTGTTCCATGCATACTATCAGCAATTGAAGGTTGCCATTGAGTGATTTCCCTGCATGACATAGCGCACCCTACACCAGTACTGACCAATAGAAAATTTTTACGTAGATCCACATTTCATCTATATCACTACACACAGAGATGAGAACAAGGAAGAGTTAAAGTCATATTACAAGCTCATAAATGAAGACATGGAGCATATCACGAAGGAATGTCCAGAGGAATTCCTTGTACCCGTTGATGATACAAAACTCTCTGACACTGACACCATAGGAAGCCCCATGGTCACCCAAGTTGATCATGTCAAACAATCCAGTGGGATGAAGAAGAAGAAGAAGAAGGAAGAAATCTAGAATATAGAGACTGATGAGGAGGACAATGCCTCTGAAGAAAATGGATCTAGATCATCCTGAGGAGGAGAAGACGAAGAAAATAAAAAAGGAGGAGGAGATGAAGGAGTAAAGGAGCAAGGAGGAGATGAAGCTACCACCCCTCCACTTAAGGATCCCCCTGTTGGGACAATAACACCACATAATAGGAAGGTTTCTCCACAGAAACCTTCATCAAGGAAGAAGACACACTCCAACAAGCCCTAGTTAGAGGCCATGCTCATAGAGGACGATATCAATTTCATATGCAGAGATATGGAGGATGCTTATGAGGACATCTTGTAGAGATATGGAGCGAAGCAGGATGAGATATATGGAAGGATCGAGAAGGAATTAAAGGAAATACAACAAGCTATTCGTTCGTTCCGCACAGTACCTATTGTGCCTTCCTCGTCACAGATTGTAGAATTGGGGGATGAACCAACCCAATTAAGAAGACTTGCAGATGTGACAAAAGATCAGATTCATAAAATCCAAGAAGAGAAGGAGAAGGATACATAAGCCTTGAAACAATATAAATATGAAGTCTTGGAGAAATTACGAGTAGCACGGTACAATCTAACTACATACAAAAGTGAGAGAGAAGAATTCCTGGCGATGGTCTAGGAGGAAAAAACCCAACTATAGAAAGAAAAGGAGCATTTGCTCACGGAGAGGGCCATAGTAAAAGAGGTAGTGATTAAAGAATATCACTTTGTGCCAGGCTTGGCACAGGAGGAACATGAGGAGTCGGTCAAGGCTCAAGTCGTGAAGCTCCCTAAGACCATCCAACAACTTCAAGTGAGAATAACAAAGTTGGAGGTCCAAGAAGTGTTGAGCACTCCATAGGAGGTCCGTGATCAGAGGGAGGAAGCTGTTAAGAACACAATTGTAATAATTAGATCCCTCGCCTCATAATGAAAACATCTGAGTGATATGAACATGCAAACATATGAACACCTCGCATAGGATCTAGAGCTAAGAAAGTTGGAAGCACAGTTACAAGAGGTGCAACAATAAGCATTTTCAGTGCAGGCCCAAATGAAGCTACTCACCACAGTTGAAAGAATGAAGAGATCTCAGGAATAGTGCGTAGTGCAATTAAAAATCACTTTTCTCCAGGGCATGGTAATGGAAGTTGCACAAAGGCTACAACCTATGTAGGACGAAGCCTACAAGCTATTTGAATAAATTGATGGACAAGTCTCGCAATTAGACCAAGTGGTGGCAACAGTAGAACAACACCTAGAAGGGCCTGTTACAGAGCAAATGATCTAGGATCTCCTTGAGAAGGAGGCTCAGGTGAAGCATCAAGTCGAGGCAACTTGAGTTAAGCTCAAGGCCTTCAAAGCAACATTGACCAAACCTGAGTGACTCAGGATGAGTCACAAGTGAGTGTTGGGGGTCTGTTGGCCCTAAAACAATTTTTGAGGAAACCTTGGTCAGGTTTGGACCACTTTTTGACTTCGACAGGATGGTCAAATATGGAGCACCTAGGCAGAGTTGAGATCACAGATCTTACTTGTTTTGCAGGCTATGTAGACCCAGCAAGGGTTTCTTTAGGGTTTTGTAATAGGTTATGGGATGTCGGCCCATGGGGTTTACCCATGATTAGGCCTCATTGAAAGGTATTGTAAAAGTATAAATAAGTAAGAATGTAGTATTCGAAGGAGGGGTGGCTAAGTGAAAGTAGTTTGGAGTTTCTTTGTGCAACAGATCATCTATGTGTTGAGGTTCTTTGCTTGATAGAGAGTTGGCTCGGTGCCTCAACCTAGTTGGAAGGAGGATTTGGTGCTCAGTGTGCATATATCATGTCCTATGCGAAGCTAGACTTTGTGGCTTAGTGCACAAGAGTCACTGAATATAAGATATTGAAGAATAATAAAGAAGACGAAGTAGTTGGTGGATGTAGCCCCACACTCGGGTGAACCATGTATATCTTGTGGTCTTGGTTTCTTTGTTCTATGTTGTTTATGTTATGAATCTCCTCAGTGCTTTGATTATTATGTATGTTAGATAGATCTATTGATGCTTAGTGATTTATTTGTGTTAAATATGAATGAATGTTATATCTAACTTTGTGATATGTGCTAAGTGGTTGAAATGCTTAATCTTTATTGTCACTGTGCCGATCTATCTCTAAGTATGTTCTGTGATGTTAATACATCTAATGAAATAATGCATATCACCATTTAAGTGTTAAGAATACTCTGTGAAGTGTTTCTATCACAGATATATGTCCCATCTTGGCTACAGACACATGAGTCTTGTAACCCCCCCTGCTTCTACCTTGGGTGAGACTTTGCCTTCTTTGCAGGTGTTGCCGAAAAAACCGACAGCTAGGGTGTTGTTGGTGCATTGCTGAGCATTGAACCCTAGGTATTCCCTTGTGCCAACAGTAGTGAAATATTGTATGAAGAACCAAAGTGTGTGCCAAATTCAAGGAAAGTCTTCATTGTCCAATATCAAGAGGAAAAGAGGAGTCAAGACCCTTTCAACCGGTTTCACAGATTCAGAGACCAAAATATTTGAACACTTATAAAACTTGCTAAGTCCGAGAAAATAAAGAAGCTCAGGAGGAGGATCGACATCAATA
The DNA here is from genome assembly GCA_000966675.3 of Picea glauca. Classification (NCBI taxonomy): domain Eukaryota; kingdom Viridiplantae; phylum Streptophyta; class Pinopsida; order Pinales; family Pinaceae; genus Picea; species Picea glauca. The sequence goes on along the minus strand of JZKD02S1474524.1, from coordinate 3,686 downwards.
GTCATATCGATTATAGGAATAAGTCTAGACCATTAGATAAATGTCCAGGAAAGAAAAGGAGAGCACAAAGGAGAAGAATAGATCCCAATCATAGGATCTAAGTGCGGAGGATCGATAGTCATCCGATCTATGTAAAGTGATGGGCCTTAAACCTTTGGGTGCAAAGGAGAGAAAACTTTCCAAAGTCCTAAAGTCTCGAAGTGATTAGGGACCATCCATCACCAAGAGGGATAGTTGGTGAAATATCTATAACTTCGGAGGTTCGTAGACCAGAAGAAAGTGAAATAACTGAAGAGTCAAAGGCCGAAATAGATCTGAGACGTTGGTCGCGAGGATACACGATTCAACATATCTGAGTCTTTGGGTGAAAACACTCTGGGAGGAAGGAGTGCACAGTAGTTGAAACTCCCAAAGTCCAAAGAGCTGAAGTGGATAGAGGTCGTCAAATCAAGGATGAGACACACATCAAGAGATCGTGTATTTCAAGTGAAAGAACTCCAAGAGGAATGCGTTTGTAGGAGGTTGAAACTCCCAAAGATTGAAGAGATGAAGTAAATATGGACTTTTAGATCCAGGAGAACACATGTCGATGGATTAGAAGCTCTAGGAGGAAGCGAAGGTGGAGTGTCGAAACTCTTGAAGTCCAAATAGCTGAAGTAGTTGGGATTCGTCGATATATAGGAGGACACGTGTCGTTAGATCGTGGACTCCAGGTAAAACACTTTGGGAGAAAAAAATCATGGAGAATTTGATATTTCCGAAGGCCAAAGTCCCGAAGCATACAAGAGTTGTTGATTTGAGGTGGACGTGTGGCGTCATATCCTGAACTCCGGTTATGGAATATTTTGGAGGAAACTGAAGGGAGGAAATCCCAAAGTAGAATCCCGACCATTGATCGAGAATGGAGCTAAAGGTCATTGATATTGTCTTGGTTGAAAGGCCAAAGTCCCAAGGAGGATGAGAGCCATTTATTTGAGGAGGATACGTGGAAAATGATATGCCATTTCGGAGAAATCACTTTGAAAGAAAGAGGAGGTGTTGAATAAGAACTAACGAAGGTGGAGAGATAGAGTTCATCTGAGTCGTCTATTGGTTGAGGACAAGTTTCAGTAGATATTCCACTTTGGAATATTGTCATGCGAAGGAAGCAGGAGTTGAGAGTTGAAACTCCCAAAGCCTAAAAGGACAAATCAATCATGATTGTTGATTGAAAGGGACACGTGTTGAAATATTGTGGAGATTTGGGATAACGTGCTCTGGGGAGAAGAAATAAAAAGAGGATAGTTCTCAACTGTTGATCACAAAACACTGTTGAGGTTAGAATATCGACAATAGAGATGGATTGTGGGGCCAGAACATGCTTGTACTTTAAAATTCTTAGGGCATGCCACAATTGAAACCATGGTATTGCAAAAGGGATGTGTGGCAATTGGAGGTGAATTGTGGGGAGAAAAGTGGGTTAGTCTCAAAACACTCTTGGTCATGCCCGCAACTACATACTTACATGAGGTCATAGCCTAGGGACATATGGAGGAAGGGGATAATGAAAAAAGAGCTAGTGCCTGAACCTTGAAATTTCAGAAACACGTAGGAAGAGGTCGTGGGAATCACAGGATCTACACCAAAAGCTAAAAGGGAGACTGCGTAAATTAATTGGGGTCTAGAAAGGGCCCAAAGAGTCAATCTGACTCCTTGATGTGAATGATCCTAGACTAGGAGGTCGCACAACCCTAGGGTGAGAAGGGGGGTTTGCATCATAGTCAAAGGGAACTTCTCTAAGGCTTGGAGGAAGAGTACTCGGGGAGAGTAAAACTCTCTCTTGTTAAGAAGGTACATGACTAGAAATTTTAATAACATGGTAAAAAAAAGAATCACTCCTCAAAACATGAGCGATGTCGAGTGAATATTGCATCAGTATGATTGTTGTGTCAGTCAAATGAGAAATATAATGTTGGGAAACCAATGATGACTCTAAACCCGAAGGGTTATCAGACAAGGACTTCACTTCTTCTTCTATGACAGTAGTAGGAAAAAAGCAAGTTAAATGACCTCCTTTACAAATCCTACAAAGGAACTTGGGCTTACATACTATACATCGCAACTTCTCAATTGTATGAATTCCCCTAGCATCACTCACAATGGCTGGTGATATGCTCTTAGCACAACTTGAAGAGGCTAGTGGTTCATCCTCCACATGATGTACAAAGTTTGGCGATGATTCTCCAAAATGGTTGACCAGAGTTGGAGATGTGATGTCAATGTGAGTCACGGCGACTGGTTGCTGGTCTTCAACATGGCTTTCAGAGGTTGTCGACCAATCTCCAACATGACTAACAATGATTGGTGATGTAATTCTAGTATGAATTGTAGTGACTAGACCAATGGAGGTGGTTAGTTGTGACATTTGAGACCAAGGTCCCTTGAAAGAATGGTTTTGAGAAATTGCATACCAGGAAGGATTCTGGTCTACACCCTATCCCTGTCTCGTAGGGTAGTATCCTCCTCTCAATTCATCCATAGAGGTTTGTATAGGCATCATCACTGAAGAAGATTTATGCGAAGAGAAGAAGGCGTGACATGGGTTATTCATGTGAGTATATATATTTCCCCCATACGAAGGGATTCCATGAAGGGGGTAACCCATACAATAAAATTGATTCCCTCCATATGAAATACCAGAGGACAGATGGAAGCCCTCCATGGGAAGAGTGTTCGTAGGAACTGCCATAATAGATGAAGGATACATGGATGGGGTGTAATAAGTAGAATAACCACCCATTTGAGCACTTGCTCCTGGAAGGAAGAAGCCATGATTGGATCTGTAAGAAGGGAGATTCCAACCTACCATAATGAGATTTGGTTGAGGGATATGACTCCTATCAAATGAAGATGTAGACAACAAAGACATCATGCCCCTAGATCCAAAACCAAGATTCATATAAGCAGGTTATAGAGAGTATGGAAAGGGTGAAGGCATGTATGGAATACCATGAGAAAAATGATTAGAGGCCCAAGGTATTGGTTGATTATCATGATTCAACGTACCACTCAGAAATACAAAAGGGTTCATCCCCATGGAATGAGAAAAGACCATGGGTGAGGTAGCACTAAATGAAGGATTCAAAGGGACTCCACTATCCATAATAATGAAAAATTGCGATGCAATACAAAATCTTAAGGCCAACTAAAAATCAAAGAGAACAAATAAGAAAAAGGCCAATATGCCCACAAACAAGATAAAATGGTTGAAAGGGGCCTCCCTCCCTAAAGTAGTTATTCCTCACCCAAGAGGGTCCTGAGACTCCCTGCAAAAGATTGTATTTATCATAATCAATTATAAGGGCCCTCGTGGGCTTAACAATCATTGGGTCAGATCCCCTCAGAGAGGTAATCCTCCATAAAGGTTGTGTGTTGTCCAACCCTTATTTGACCCAGGGTACTTGCAAAATAGCCCATGCAAGTAACCTATGTTGTACCTATGTCAAGAAACTAAGCAACCTTAGTATAACCTATGCACAAACGAACAATTGTAAGTGAGGTCTACCATATGGGAAGGGTAACAAAGCCCGAAACATTGAAAGAACTACCTCTTACAAAGGTAAAGGTACTAGAAAGATCCCCATATATGAGTAGATCCCCAAAAATATATCCGACACTAAGAAGGTATTGGGGGAATATCCTCTCAA
>JZKD02S1474513.1:0-10817 GCA_000966675.3 Picea glauca | reverse complement strand
AGAGAGAGAGAGAGATGTACATATATATTTCAATGATTATTATTTAGTAAGTTATTGTATGTCTTTTAGTTATTTTTTGATTCCCTTAGGACTTTAGATTGGCCAAAGGAGCCATTAAACCCATCAGAGTGAGTCAATCCAAACGGCTTGGGTTAATTAGACAACCCCGGACTGGATTCACTCTTCTAGTTGACGAGTGGTCAATTTCGCCCGCCAACAAGCCCCTGAATGAAAAAATTCCTTGTAAATGTATATTGTAATTTCATTGTAAATCTGTACCATTCATTATAAGGTCGCGGATATGAAAGTAGAATTTATGTTAGGGTTTTTTTCCCTAGAAGGAAACCTTCTTTTATGAGGGAAATATATTGTGGCTATGTATCATTGTGAATATTGTATTTTGAGTGAGGAGACTGTGAGAGAAAGAAGAGAAATTTACAACGGGTGTGTTGTAGGTTGTATCCCTTCATTTGTTGGATAATAATGAAGGAAGGACCTGGAAATTTCTCTGGTGGACGTAGCCCACACTTGGTGAGCCATGTATATATGTGTCTCTATTGTATTGTGTATATTCTATGTTTTATTTCCACATTTAGTTTTGTTTATTTCTCTGTGATTCTTTTTTTTCTAAAAACTAGTATCGTAGAGAAAGGTAACTCACGGGAAAAGAGGGTTCCTGGTTCGAGTGGGAGAAATGGTGTAAGATGGAAAGTTTAGGGTAGAGAAATTTAATGGCCAAAACTATCAATTATGGAAGTTGCAGATGGAAGATTATTTATATCATAAGGATCTATTCCTACCATTGGGTGGAATATAAAATACTCCGATGGCCATGAAGGAAGAAGAATGGGAGGTTCTTGACAGAAAGGAACTAGGAACGATACGAATGAGCCTGGAAGCGTTGATGGATTTAAATATTTTGAAAGAAAATACAAAAAAGGATCTGATGGATGCATTGGATAAACTGTATTAAAAACCCTCAGTGTCCAATAAGGTATTTCTAATGAAGAGATTATTTAATATGAATATGTCATAAGGGGTGTCTGTTGTAGATCATTTAAATGAATTTAATACGGTTACTAATCAGTTAAGTTCTGTAAAATTGGACTTTTATGATGAGGTCAGGGATATTCTAATCTTGTAGTCATTACCAAAAATATGGAATGACTTGGTCATGGATGTAAGTAACTTTGTTTCTAGTTCAAACACTTTAAAACTTGATGATGTTGTTGGTGTTATCCTTACTGAGGAAATGCGATGGAAAAGCATAGGTGAGACATCAGGTAATGCATTAAACATGGATAACAAGGGAAGAAAAAAGAATAAAGGAAAGGGCTCAGGGATCTGCGTTAATTATAGGAAGGGAAGATCCAAATCCAGACTTGCAAAGATAGAGTGTTGGAATTGTGGGAAGAAAGGACATCTGAAGAAAGACTGCAGATCTCCAAAGAAACAAATAGATGGATAACATGAGAAAAATTAGTAAGAAAATGTAACAGGTGATGTGTTACAAGATGCTTTGATTCTTTCTGTAGATAATATTTCTGAGACTTGGGTAGTAGATTTAGGGGCTTCATTTCATGCCACACCCCATAAGAAACATTTTCTCGATTATTTTCAAGGTAATTTTGGATAGGTTCATTTGGGTTATGATGCACCATGAAAAATTGTTGGAATGGGAAAGGTAAAAATAAAGCAAAGCAATGGAAACCAATGGTTGTTGAAAGAGGTAAGACATGTTCTAGATCTAAGGAAAAATATATTTTCAACAGGGAAGTTGGAAAGTGAAGGTTGTATATCCATATTTACAGATAATGTGTGGAAGGTCACCAAAGGATCATTGATGATAGAAAAAGGAGAGAAGGTAGGTAAATTGTATTTATGTACTATTAATACTGACTATTCTATCGATTTATATTCTACAGGAGTGGATACAACACTATGGAATCATAGGCTTGGACACATGAGTGAGAATGGGATGCAAATACTTCACAAAATAAATTTGTTTCTAGATCTTAAACAAATTGATTTGAATTTTTGTGAGCACTGAGTTTATGGAAAACATAAGAGAATCATATTTCTCGGAGTTGGAAAATAAAACAAGAGTGAAAGGTTAGAGCTTGTGCATACAGATGTATGGGGACCATCTCAGGTATCATCTCTTTGTGGATCTCATTATTATGTTACTTTTGTTGATGATGCAACTACAAATACTTGGGTTTATTGCATTTGACAAAAATATGATGTTTTTGATACTTTTAAGAAATGGAAAGCTTTGGTTGAGAATGAGACAGGAAAAAGGTTGAAGTGTCTCAGATCATACAATAGAGATGAATATTGCAACAATGAGTTTGATGATTATTGTTCATACCACAAGATTCATAGAGAGAATATAGTTCTAGGAACACCACAAGAAAATGGTGTGTTAGAAAGGATGAACATGAAAATCATGGAGCATGCAAGGAGTATGAGATTGCATGTTGGTTTTCCCTTACAGCTATGGGAAGATGATATAGATACTGCTATTTACTTAATAAACAGAGGAACTTCAAGCTCTTTGGATGGTAGAATTCTAGATGAGGCATTTACAAGTAAAAAGGTAAACTATTATTTTTTGAAGACTTTCGGTTGTGATGCGTTTGTCCATATTGATAAAGAAAATAAAACAAAGCTTGAGGAAAATTCTAAGAAGTGTACCTTTATTGGATACGGTGTTAATGATTTTGGTTATAGCTTATGGGATTATGAAAATAACAAAATCATTAGGAGTAAAGATGTCATATTTAATGAGAAGGTCATGTACAAATATCAGTTGCATGGAAAGAAACAGGAAAAAGAAAAAGCATAATACATAGTGCTTGATGAGATCATTGAAAAATAAATTCCAAAGGTACCAGAAAATAAAAATGTACAGCAATAGGAGAAATATGTACCTCAAAGTCCTGCAAGTGTTGTTAGAAGATCTACCAGGTTAAGTAGAACCCCTGAATGATACACTCATTCATTGTATTATTTATTGTTGTCTGATTTTGGTGAACCAAAATGCTATGAAGAGGAAATGAAGGTAGACACTAAAAATAAGTGGGAGCAAGGCATGAAAGAGTAAATGGATTCCTTGGTAAATAACCAAACTTGGGATTTGGTTCAGTTTCCTACAGGAAAAAAAAATTGTAGAATAAATGGGTTTACAAGTTGAAGGAAGAAGATGGAGGAACAAATTTGTACAAGGCTAGACTTGTTGTAAAGGGGTTTGCAAAAAATAAAGGTATAGGTTTTGATGAAATATTTTCTCCTTTTGTTAAAATGACTTCAATTAGGACTATTTTAAGTCTCATGGCAATAGAATATTTTCATCTTGAACAATTATATGTAAAAATAACTTGTCTCCATGGGTTTTTGGAGGAAGAGACTTATATGCATTAGCCACAGGGGTATGAGGTCAAAGGGAAGGATAATTTGGTATGCAGGTTGAAGAAGAGCTTGTATGGCCTAAAGAAATCTCCAAGGCAGTGGTATTTTAAGTTTGAAAGATTTATGACAGAACAAGGTTATAGTAGATGTCATTTTGATCACTGTGTTTATTTTAAAAAGTTATAAAAAGGAAGCTATATTATCTTGCTATTGTATGTAGATGACATGCTTGTTGCAGGGTCTAATATGCAGGATATAAATGTGCTCAAGAATAAATTATCAAATTCATTTGCGATGAAGGATTTGGGTGTCGCAAATAAAATCCTTGGTATGATAATAAAAAGAGACGGGAAAAATCTCAAATTTACATTGTCTCAGGGTGAGTACATAGAGAAGGTGTTGGAGAGGTTTAGAATGAAAAATAAAAAACCAGTTAGTACACCTTTGGCCAGTCGTTTCAAATTAACTACGGAAACATGTCCCAAGGGACAAGAGGAGATAAAATACATGTCCAGGGTCCCTTATTCATCAATAATTGGCATCTTGATGTATGTGATGGTTTGCACAAGACTAGATATTGCACATGCAGTGGGAGTTGTGAGTACCTAGGTATATGAACAATCCAGGTAAAGAAAATTGGGAGAAAGAAAAGTGGATTCTCGGGTCTTTGAGAGGTACTGTTACTCATGCATTATTTTTTGAAGGTTCATACATTGTTCTACAAGAATATGTTGATTCATATATGCTAGGTGATAAAGATAACAAGAGGAGCACCACGGGGTATGTTTTTACTATAGGTGGAACAATAGTAAGTTGGATTTCAAAACTGCAAAAGGTTGTTTCACTTTCAACAATAGAGGAAGAGTATGTTGTTGCTACAGAGGCTAGTAAAGAGATGACTTGGCTACAGAGGTTTATGGAAGAAATGGGAAAGAAGCAAGAGAATAGAAGGTTGTAGCATGATAGTGATAGTGTCATTCATTTTGCAAATAACTTATCCTTCCATTTGAAGACTAAGCATATAAATCTCTGGTTCCATTTCATATGAGCTGTCTTGGAAGACGGACATTTGAAGTTGGAAAAGATACAGACTAGATGGAATCCTGCAGACATGTTAATTAAGAGAGTAACCAGGGAGAAACTGAGTTACTACTTAGTTTCAGTTGGTCTTCAAGCATGAATATGAAGATGAGAAATTTTCTAGGTCCATGAAGGATCATATTCTAGCAGATACAAAAGTGGTGGATTTGTTGAGATTAGTCTCCAAGTGGGAGATTGTTGGTTGTGGAGCTTGATTATCTTCCTAATTCAGAGATATTTGTTTTCAGTCGTGTTTATACCCCATGAAGACTTTACACCCTGGAAGAATGTACACTCCTCCACGCGGGGGAGTGTAGGGGGGGATTTCCCCTCTTGCGGGGTCTAGGGGCAAGCGAACCCCCAACGGGGGTTCGAGGGAGAATCCACCAAAGGAAAAATTAACTTGTAATGTATATTGTAATTTCATAGTAAATCTGGATCATTCATTATAAGGTTGCAAATTTGATGGTAGAAGTTATGTTAGGGTTTTTTTCCCTAGAAGGAAACCCTCTTTTATGAGGGAAATGTATTTCAGCTATGTATCATTCAAAATATTGTATTCTCAGTGAGGAGACTATGAGAGAAAGAAGATGATTTTACAATGGGTATGTTGTAGGTTGTATCCCTTCATTTGTTGGATAATAATAAAGGAAGGAACTAGAAATTTCTCTAGTGGATGTAGCCCACACTAGGTGAACCACATATGTCTATGTCTCTATTGTATTATGTATCTTCTGTGTTTTATTTCCCCATTTGTTTTATTTTATTGCTCCGCGATCCTGTTTTTTCTAACAAATGATATGTTGGAATATTGTTTTATCAAGCTTTCAAATCATCATAGGTCCATGCGAACACATCAAGATATTCTTTAAAAAATGCAACATATTAATAAAATTCCTCAATGGTGCAATCAACTCCGGATTTGGCATATTTTGGGGAACTTTCAGTTCCAATATTGATATTTCTTGTTTCTTGAACCTTTCGGAGTGAAATTTCTTCCAAGAGAGTCTTAGCATGATCATTTTTCGTAAAAAGATATTCAGATTAAATACAATCTTTTGGGACAACAGATATATGATTGTCTTCATCGTCATCATCATCACTCAACAATTTTTTTTCCAAGTGTTCATCATTCTCAAACACTTGCAAATATTCCAGGTTATCAGGTACATAAGGTCAAAATAATCTTTCTACTTGAAAATATGTTTTTCTTTGTATATCATTTGGGTTTGACAATCAGGCTTCCAAAGGCAATGAATTTTCCTTCTAATTCTTGTCCCTTGGAATTAAATAAATGTTGAAGGAGATGAAAGATTCCATCAATTCGTTAACTCTTTTGAACTATAATTTGAGTCTTTTCTTCTTGATTTTATACCTTTGGGTGACTTGACTAATTACCAACTCTGAGTCGCTAGTCACAATTAGATGTTCTATATTCAGTTCTTGTACAATAATCATCCCCTGAATCAAAGCTTCATATTCTACTTCATTATTAGTACATGAAAATTCAAGTCTGATAGCATGTGGATGCATAATATTTCCTGGACTTACAAGGACAATTCCAACTTCACTCCTGGAGCTTGAACAAGCTCCATCGAATGACATCCTCCAATAACCTTCAAACAGATACTCTTGATTCTTTGTATCTTGAACTTGCTCTAGGATTTCACTATGTTCCATGTCTAGGATAAAATAATTCCCAATACTTGCGTCTATATAATCTTCCATTAACTCATTATCCTTCTTTTTGAAACAGAAGGTTTTATGTGGTTCACAGGTCACCTTAATCATTGCTCCTTCTTTTCCTGGAAGCATCATGCAACTTTCATCATTCATTATATATCCCCCAATGATGGATGACCAATATCTTCCCAGAGCAACTCCATATGCCGGAGGAAGGTATACCACAATAATATTGAAAACCATAATAATATGGGGGGTCGTCGTGATCCAAGCATAAAAGTCCTTGATTTCTCCATAAGATGGTACTTGTCTAGAATCAATTGCATATATACATTCACCAGTCTCATAATATTTGGTACAGTTCATGCCCAATGCCTCCATGACCGCTAGTGGCATAATATTATTGGTTGCGCCAGTGTCAACTAAACAATTATGAAGTGAAACATCATGAATTTTAATTGAAATATAAAAGGGAGGAATTTGACCTCTCAACTTGGCGGTTGATTTGTTAGGGCTTTGTTTCGGACTTGTAAAAAAAAGTTATTCTTTTTCAGACGGATCAACCAACAATATCAAAATGTTTTCCTTTTGTTGGGTAATCTTCACCACTTCTATAAAAGGTAGATTTATCCTTAATTTACTTAAGTCCTTTACAACATTTTATGTCATCTGAGTGGAGTTTGACATCAGGTGTTGCTTCTTATTTCCAACTCTATACGTCATTTTCTCATTCATTTTTTCTTTATTTTTTTGGTTTTCCTTTTCAGAATCATTTTTATTCTTGGATGTATTTACAAATCCTGTTTTATTGATGGATCATCTTGGAAATATTCATGGAAGGCAAGTGCCCTTGAGCCAAAAGAAACAATGTTTTTTGAAACCTCCCATGCCTCTATGATCAATTCCATTCTTTTCTTAATATTTCTTTCGACATAGTTCCTGGATGATGTAAGTAGGATTGAAGATCCTTTCAATTTAACATCGTTTGTGTTGGGTCTGACTATTGACAAAGGACTAGAAAGAAGTGGAAGAGGCATTAATTCATCTTCCAGTTCCTTTATACTTTCTTTCAACTTCGTGTTTTTTGCTTCTAGACCACCAATGGAATCATCAAGAGCATCCCTGGTTGCTCTATGAATTCTAGAAATTTGGGAAGGACGCATATCCTTTAGCTCAACCTATGAACGAGATTTTCCTTTATTGTTTTTTATATCACCTATTTCAATAATCAATTTCTTATATTCTTTGTCAAAAACAACGCTTTGGAAAGAAAATGACTCTTCTTCATTGAAGATCCCATTCTCAATGATCTCTAATGATGAATTTTGGTGGGCCAGATTTACTGGCTGATCAATTGTGGGAAACATTTTCTCGATATCCACCTAGACCTCCATGTCTTCAATAGAGAAGTTGTTGATGTCATTTTCTATGCGATTGTCTTATTCCTCTTGCATAACATTCTTCCTCTTCTTTCTCAGAGGGAGCTTCTGTGAGTTATCATTTTTTCCCCAGGGGGGGGATTGTTTTCTCCTCCACTACTTGAACTACTATTGGTAAATTTATTAGTTGGGTGGGACATTAGAGAATTGCTCCGAGATGTGGTAGTTTTAGGAGTAACAATTGGAGACTGGACGCTCTTCTCACTGGGACCCTTTCATTTTTTCTTGTAAAAATCATTAGTACTAAGTACTGTTTCCAAGTCACTAGCATTGTGTGTAGGAGAGCATAAGGTGTTTTCTTCCTCTTCACTCAAAATAGTATGAATGAAGGAATTACTGAATCTTACTGAGAGAAAATGTTCCACAATTTTTTTTGTTAGGGTCAAACCCCTTTATCTTTTCAGCATACTTCATATTTACATTGTGGAAGTGATTCACAAACTCATCAATTTTTTTTATATTCATGAATATGAATTCTCAAATTTTCCAAGGCAAGGGGATGAATTGATTTTTCTGTTTTTCGAGGAAAAAGTGCAGCCATAAATTATATTTCCTTGCCACTTCCGTAATAAACATTTTATCAGATACATGGTATGGAAGAAAAGAGTGATTTTCCTTGGAACATAAGATCCTGATAACACTGTGATTTTCCATCTTCTCTAATGTCCCCTTTTCTCAAAGAATTGTTTTGCATGGTTAGATGTCCTGGGGGTATATTTACCAAATAAAAGTCCTTTGAAAACTAAAACGAAATCATTGTAAAATTTGTAAAAATGAAAAGAAGTCTTGTGTCTTCATAATGCTTGATACTAGAAGGTGATTGGATCAAATTCACATTTCACCCTCTTACAGATAGTCAATTTTGTAAATTGACAGCAATAAACTATCACAAAAAACAAATAAGAAGTCATAAATAATTTCTTGTCCCTTTTGTAATGTGACAATTGGGAGGACATTTCAATGGAAATCAATTTTCCCCAATCGAGGACAACTTGCTCTTTAACTGTAAAATATAAAATATAAAGAATCATGCGAGAAATGGTGGTGGTTCTTTATTGATCTGTCAACCTGGTGAACAACCAAGCGATTTCCCAAAAGTGGTTTTTAAAAGAGTCAACCTGAATCCTGGTTATGTCTTCTGGAATAATTGCGAGATTCTCCAAGAAATCAAGCAAGATATCTAGGCCATTGTCATGTTTTTTCAAAACATCTCTACAATCCTCTCCTTTGAAGGTAAGTGTTGGCTCAGGGAGCTTCAACATCTTATGAAACACTTGTGGTGAAAGAGATATGGGGGAATTATCTTGGAGTTGCATAATTCGCTGACTCAGTATGTATTTCTCAACGCACCAAGTAACCAGTTCTTTGTAGCCAAATACCTCGGGGACACACCCCACGTGAGAAATTTTGGATGTCCAAATTATATCTTTATGTGCAGGAGGAGATGTGTAATACAAGTATGCTCTGGACCACTAAAATTTCTGGTCTTCACAACCAAAAATATTCAAAGTATCGACACTGAATTGTTGTCTAGTTGTTGTTGCCATAGGTTGACGAGAGTGTTATTTTGATTGGATAATAACTTTAAATGAATCCTTTTGGAGATATAACAATAATATAACCCTTGGAAAATCGTTCTTTAATGAAATTTAATGAAAAATCTCCTCGATCCCTTTGGTTATTAATGACAATCTTTATGGATCCTGCATGATCAATTATTAGCATTAAACCATACTAAATGCATATTCGGAAAAGCACGAAGATGGAGGGGACGGAAAAGAGAAATTTGAATTTGGGGCCTTTTGTGAACCTACCAACTCAGGAACCCGTGAACCCGCTATTGTGAATGATCGAAAATAGGCTAAGTGTTGCACAGTGGTCGGTTGGACTTGTATATAGGAGAAATTAGATACATAGTAGATCGATACCTGCGACAAGTCTGATGGTCATAATGTAGATCATGGGCCTTCGGGTGAGAAATGGAGATCATGGAACCTGGAAGATGAAAGCTTGAACCCGTGAACCTGCGGTTGCAAAAATGGTTAAGTACATTATAACAAGGCGGTCAGTTGGAATCATGATATGGGAACAAGGATGGAGGTGAAGACCTGCGATTCCAATAACCCGCAAACCCTCTAATGTTTTTTGAAATACGACTAAGTATGGTAACTAGAAATGGAAAACAAAAGGGAGAAAATAAAATGGGAATGAGGGTAGGTATAGAAGAGGGAAAATAAATGGAAAAAATAAGATGGGAAAATAGAAAAGGGAGGGAAATTTCAGAAGCGAGAATTGATCTCAACAACTACCCTGTCATATGATTTTAATAGGTCCACTTTAACCACCATTGATATTTTGTTTTATACTTTGATTGAGTGGATTCCTCCTTGAGCGATCTCTAATGCCTCATTAATTTTCCTTCCCTCTAAGAATAAAAAAATTTCATTAGAAATTTTCCTTAATAGATCCCTTTTTAGTCTTCTTGCAATTACCTTTGAGATGATTTTGTAAATGCAATTACATAAAGAAATTAGCCTGAATTTTACAAAATATGTTGGGTTATCATCCTTGGTAATCATTGGAATAATATTTGTGTTGAAGTCTCCAAGTGTTTTTCCTATTGTTTTTGTGGCCTCAACCACCCTTCTTAAATATTCTTCTATAAAATCATAACACCCTAGAAATAATTCCATAGGAAGACTATCTATCCCTAGGAATTTTTTCTTTTGGAAACTCCCTAGAATCAAATGCAATTATTATTTCCCAACTTCCTCCATCAAATCTTGATTTTCCTCAAGATCAACAAAATTTGGAAAAAAATTTGAAAGTTTTATTACCCTTGCTATTGTGGATCTAGAGTCCTCTGTGAAGAAGGATGTGAAGTAATTTACTCCTTCTACAACAATATCCTTAATTTTTTTACCCATGTTCTATATTCCTTTTCAATTTTCCATACAAAATTTAAAGTTCTTCCTGCAATTTGCATATTTATGAAAAAAAAAAAAATCATCAGCGACCTCAAGCCATAAAGCTCTTGTTTTTATCCTTTATTCTTTCTCTTTATCCAGTATGATTTTCCTCTTTTTGTATTCAAGTAATTTTACTTTTGATTTATGTTCCTCTATCAAATAACCAAAACCCTCACTAGTGTAGCATAATGAAAATACTTTCTCCACGTCCTTAAGAGTTTTATCGTCCTTATGT
>JZKD02S1474502.1:0-10817 GCA_000966675.3 Picea glauca | reverse complement strand
TAAGAATTAGCGTCTATATTTATAAGTTTTTTTAGCCTTCTCCTTAACATGAAATTATGTTAAATTGTTCTTACTTTATGTTGTCTTCGTGCAGTTTGTTTTTCTCTTCAAACGATTAGAAGAGTTCATGCTAACTTGCATGAATTGAGTAAAACAATGATATGGACTCAACCTAGTCATAACACGTTAAAAACTACGTTTGTATCACAAATTACTGTATGTTCTGTTAAACGGTGACAACAAACTCAGCGATTAGGCGACGGTCATTCTTCCACAGATTTTGCAATGATATGGATTGATTCCTATAATCTTGGTGTTGTTGAAACAAACAACCACAAAAAGAATTAGATTGGTGTGGAATTAATTATTTCAGTTTCTTGAAACTATGAGAGGAAGACTATCAATTCATGTATTCAGTGAGATGTAGAGTGTGAGATGATGTAACTCTTCATGTGAATAATAAGAAAATTGATCCTCTGTTTGGTGGAAGTAGCCCAACGATTGGGTGAACCACGTTCATTCTCAAGTTTTATGTGTGATCTGTTTCTATATTAATTCCGTTGCATATTAGTTTATGTTCTAGTGGCTGCAACGTTAACAATTGGTATCAGAGTGTTGTCGAGGAGAAGAATCTCTACGCAGGGACTAGAGGGAGCGTCGTTCTTTAAAGGCAACACAGATCTGACATGAAATTATGTTAAATTGTTCTTACTTTATGTTGTCTTCGTGCAGTTTGTTTTTCTCTTCAAACGACTAGAAGAGTTCATGCTAACTTGCATGAATTGAGTAAAACAATGATATGGCCTCAACCTAGTCATAACATGTTAAAAAATATGTTTGGATCACAAACTACTGTATGTTCTGTTAAACGGTGACAACAAACTCAGCGATTAGGCGATGGTCATTCTTCCACAGATTTTGCAATGATATGGATTGATTCCTATAATCTGGGTGTTGTTGAAACAAACAACCACAAATAGAATTAGATTGGTATGGAATTAATGATTTCAGTTTCTTGAAACTATGAGAGGAAGACTATCAATTCATGTATTCAGTGAGATGTAGAGTGTGAGATGATGTAACTCTTCATGTGAATAATAAGAAAATTGATACCTCTGTTTGGTGGAAGTAGCCCAACGATTGGGTGAACCACGTACATTCTCAAGTTTTATGTGTGATCTGTTTCTATATTAATTTCGTTGCATATTAGTTTATGTTATGGTGGTTACAATGTTAACAATTGGTATCAGAGTGTTGTCGAGGAGCAGAATCTCTGCGCAGGGACTAGAGGGAGCGTTGTTCATTAAAGACAGCATGGATCTGATAGAGGGAGCATTGTTTCCAAGTCAACATTGGGTTCCCCTAGTGAAGGGAGCGTTGATCTCCCTCTGGACTTACAAAATTTTCATATTTACACATCAATGTTGGGTCTCTATACATAGAGCACGTCAATCCTACAGAATTACTGAATTGGTATCATCTTCCAATACAAAATATTTGACGAATCATCTTCCAATATCAAATATTTGATAAGAGGTGTGAATTGTTTGTGTGGTATGAGTATCCGATCACCTTCAAAATTTTCAAGATAAAAGGTATGTATGGATAGACAAACTCTATGGGGTATCTGATCACCTTCAAAAGTTTCAAGATAAAAGGTATATATGGAATTAAATATTAATTTTTTAAAGAGTTGAACTTTTGTGGATTTGGTAAAAGGTGTAATTAAGGTATAAAATATTTTTTAAATGTTTTTAAAACCTTTTCACCATTAGTTTTGGGTTCAATCTTTAAGTATAAGATTTTTTTCATATAAAGGGCTTGGTTTTATAAAAAGTGGTTTTGGAATTCTTTATTTTGCTAATGACGAAAACTCAAAGTACTAAGTTCGAAATCGAGAAGTTCAATGGAAAAAACAATTTTGAGATCTGGAAGGTGAAGATGCACGATTTTCTCGTGCAACAAGGAGTGGTGAAGGCACTTTTGGGAAAATCAAAGAAACCCACAACCATTTCAGATGAAGAGTGGGAATAGATCGATGCAAGAGAAGTGAGTGCCATACATCTGTGTTTGGCCGATGATGTTTTGTTCAACATTATCTCACAAAAGACAACAGTTAGTTTGTGGACGAAGCTGGAAATCTTGTATATGACGAAATCCTTGATGAATATGATCTTCCTGAAAAGACAATTGTACAGTTTGCACATGAAGGTACGAAAATAGCTGATCATTTAAATACCTTTAATACTCTTTTAGTCTAGTTGACTAGCATGGTAGTGAAATTCGAATCTGAAGACAAGGATATTACATTATTCTGTTCTTTTCCCAAGTCATGGGATCACTTTGTTACCTCTATTAGTTTCAGTTCAACAGAAAGTATTGAGTTTGAAGTTATTGTTGGAGCTTTACTATCTGAGGAAACAAGGAAGAAATCCAATCTAGAAACCTCTACATTTGAGGTGATGGTGGTCAGAGGAAGAGCTAAAGAAAGAGGACATGTTCAGAGGGATTTCTCTCAGTCAAAGTCGAAGGGAAAGAAGAGCAAACTTAAGTGTTGGTTTTGTGGAAAATCTAGACACCTGAAGAAGGATTGTTGGAAGCGACAACAAGCCTCCAAAGAAGACCCTCCAAAAGATATGAAGGAAGCAAATGCAACTAAAACAGGTTCAGCAACAAGTGCAGGTATGGTTGATGAGGTTTTAACAATTGGTATTGTTTCACGTTATGATCAACAATGGTTATTAGATTCTGGTGCTTCAAATCACATGTGTATTCATAGAAAATGGTTTATTACTTACCAGTCTATAGATGATGGAATTGTTTACATGGGAAATGATATATCATGTAAAGTTATGGGAATCGGTAGCATGCGAATTAAGATGTTTGATGGATCTGTTAAGATACTAACTTATGTGAGACATGAACCTGAGCTAAGGAAGAACCTAATCTCTTTGGGAGTCTTAGACATTGGAGGATATAAAAGTATTGTTCAAGGTGGAGTTATGAAGGTCTAAAAGAAATCCTATTTGTCATGAAGGCAAAGAAGGTTGGAAACATGTTTCTGTTAGAAGGAAGAACTGACTCAGATCATGCGACATCTGTATCCAAGAATTACAGTTATTATGTTAAACTTTGTCATCAATGGCTAGGCCATATGAGCGAAATAGAATTGAAGGTATTATCTGATCACAAGTTACTTCCTAGTCTAAATTCTTTAAAGTTAGATTTCTACAAGCATTGTATTTATGGAAAACATAATAGGTAGAAATTTAAAACCGGAAGACACACCAGTGAGGGAATATTTGACTATATCCATTCTGATGTTTGGGGACCATCCCCTACTGTTTCGTATGGAGGATCATCATATTTTGTTACTTTTATATATGATTTCTCTAGGAAGGTTTGGATCTATATGTTGAAAAGAAGGGTTGATGTGTTTATTGTTTTCAAGTAGTTTAGAGCTTTAGTCGAAAAGAGCACTGGTAGGTCCATTAAATGTTTAAGAACTGATAATGGTGGTGAATTTACGTCAATGGAATTTGAGAACTATTTCAAGGAGTTTGGGATTGATAGGCATAAAACCACTGCCTATACTCCTAAGCAAAATGGAGTTGTTGAACACATGAACATGACTCTTCTAGAGAGAGCAAGGAGTATGCTTAGTAATGCCAACTTGCAGCAGGAACTATGGGAAGAAGAAGTAACTACAACTTGTTATCTAGTGAATCAAACACCATCGATAGCAATAGAGTGCAAGATTTCTGAAGAGGTATGGAAAGGTCACCCTTATAATTAGTCTAATCTTAAAGTTTTTGGTTGTGAAGCCTATTCTCTAATTCTGAAACATCAATGTTCTAAATTAGATCCAAAATAAAAAAGGATTATCTTTGTTGGATATGGTGATGGTATTAAGGGGTACAAGTTGTGGCATCCTACTACCCACAAGATCACCATTAACATAGATGTAATATTTGATGAATCATCTCTCATCAAATCAGATGTAGATGTTCAAATGAAACATGTAGAAGTACCTAGGTTTCAACAGATTTAGTTTGAAACTCATTCAACTACAGATGAAAGTGAACATGAAGTTTCTGAAGAGGTTCCTACATAGGAAAATATGGATGATGATGAAAATCAACAGATTGTGGATAAGCCACAAACTTCCCTAAGGAGGTCTACACAGGTCAAAGTTCCTCCAAGAAGGTATGATGATTTTGTTTCATCATTTTATTTAAACACTAATGATGATGAACCTTTGTGCTATCAGGAAGATGTGGAGGGTTCTAACAGTGAAAAATGAAAAGAAGCAATGAAGGATGAAATAAATGCTTTAGCGAAGAATGCTACATGGGACCTGGTAGAACTTCCAAGAGACAGGAAAACTGTAGGTTGCAAGTGGGTCTACAAACTGAAGAATGGTGTTGATGATAAGGTAGAAAGATACAAAGTAAGGCTGGTTGCAAAAGGATATTCTCATAAAGAAGGTATTGACTTTCATGAGATTTTTTGACCAATTGTTAAAATCGTTTCAATTCGATGTATGTTAGCATTGGTTGCATTACTTAATTTGGAGTTGGAGCAGGTAGATGTTAAGATTGATTTCTTACATGGAGATTTGGATGAGGATATTTACATGGAACAACCTAAAGGGTTCGTTCAGAATCAAAACAAGAAATTTGTTTGCAGCCTCAAGAAATCATTGTATGGTCTGAGGCAGTCGCCTAGACAATGGTACAAGAAATTTGACTCTTTCATGATGAGCCAGAATTATACAAGGAGCGAGTATGATCATTGTATCTACTTTAATAAATTCAATAATGGCATATTCATTATCTTAGTATTGTATGTTGACGATATGCTTTTAGCAAGCAAAAGCATAATTGAGATCAACAGGTTAAAGGCTCAAATGGCTAGGACGTTTGATATGAAAGATCTAGGAGCAGCAAAGTAGATTTTGGGCATGGAGATATTCATAGACAGGAGGAATGGTAAGCTTTGGTTTTCACAACAGAAGTATGTCGAGAAAATACTTTTGAAGTTTGGTATGAACAGTGTGAAACCAATTTTTGTACCTTTCGCTTCCCATCTTAATCTTTCTTCAAGTTTATCTCCTAGTACAAAAGAAGAAAAGGAACATATGTCTCAAATATCGTATGCTAATGCAGTAGGAAGTTCAATGTTTGCGATGGTTAGTACAAGACCAAAAATTTCACATGTAGTTGGGGTTGTCAGCATATATATGGAAAATCCAAGTAAAGAGCTCTGAGCAGCAGTGAAATGGGTGCTTCGATATCTGAGGGGCACAAGTGATTAATGTATCACCTATAACAATGGTTGTGAGTTAGTCTGTGGATATGTTGATTCTGATTTTGCAGGTGATTTGGAAAAAATGAGGTCAACTTCAGGATATGTCTTTACTCTTACAGCTGGAGCTATAAGTTGGATGTCAAAGATATTGGGTATGTGTTATATTCTTTGCATGTGTGTGTGTGGGTGCATCAGATTNACATGCTGGGTACATGGTTGAGACAAGTAGTTGATGAGTTGGCACATACATGAGGTGTATAGTTGATGATGTTGGTACATCTTGATGAGTCATAGTTTGTGTGTATTTGATGCATGGTTGGTACATATTGGGTGCATAGTTTATGCACTCGTTGATGGTACAGGTTGAGGTACAGGTTGGTGCATGGTTTATGCACTTGTTTATAGTACAGGCTGATTACAAGTTGTTTGGTACAGGCTAGTGCATGGTTGATGCAATTATTTATGGTACAGGTTTACAATAATATATCTCACAATGATAGTGTGACAGTGGTTCCATCATTCTACTATTATTTTAGGGTGGTTGGATGGGGAAAGGACATGTGGTTGTAGCCGAACAACATAGGGGTTTGTATCCTCCTTCTGGTTGTAGCCAGAGAATTAGGGAGTTGGAGCTTCCTTCAGGTTGTAGCCTGAGAAACTAGGGGGTTGGAGCCTCCTTCCAGTTGCAGCTGGAAAACAAAGGAAGTTGGTGCTTCCAATGAATGTAATTTTTAAAGACATATAAGAAAAAAAAATTGTGTTTTTTTCCCGCTTTGGGTTTCCATTTAAAAATACCGATGTACTGTCTTACACATCCTTATAAATATGAATGATAAATCGAAGAAATCAGTCTGATAAAATAAAATAAAAATAACTTATTGCGGAAATGAAAATCCATTAAAATATTTAACAGGTTCAATACAGAGTGAATGAAGGACATGGTTAACTCTTCCATCCCAATGCACACCATGCCCAGTCCACCCACCAAATGGGAGGACAATCACATGGAAACTATTTTAGCAACACAATCTTCACGTTGTTCGGGTTTATCCAGAATGGAGAAAGATCACGCATTGGTGCAGTAGGTTCTCCGTGTACCCATGAGGATTTCCCATCTTATAATTACAGTCTCATTGTAATGTATTTAACAGTTAAAAGTTACTGCGCGTTACCCTTGAGCCAAGGATGATGGCGGATTAAACTAAATCCCAGCAAAAACAGTTAAAATAAAAAAAAGGGTGAGGGTACAGATCCTCCAAGATAGAGATTTAATGACAGTCACCAATGTCTTGTATGCATGCGGAAAAATCCAAGTAGGTAAGCGAAAAAAAAAAATCAGAGCCACCATGATTTACCGAGAGCAAGGAACTATTTTTTGAAGGAGAAGTGTCCAGACAATCCATACATAAGTGAGATCTATGGCTGCAACCAGTGTACAAGATTTTCAATGGATTTCGAACAAGCAAACCGAAACCTGTAGAGACTGGGACAAGTTTCAATTTTTTTTAGTGATCTATAAGACCAGGCCACACGAATTCCTTTTAGAAGGTCCTATCATTACACTGGATTTTATAAGGGACTCCAATTTAGTTTGGGAAAATACAAGTAATTGAAATATTGTCCTGCAAATCAGAGGCAACGATCAAGAATATTTGGCCTTGTAAAATAAATATCTAAAGGCAACATTTTAACTGTTTAACAACCCCAAAAAGGAATTTCCCAATGGCAACGAGAAAGTAAAAAAAAAAAAAAATTCAAGGTAGAGAGCGAACCAAGGTTCCAATACTTAGTCGAGAATCAATGGGCATCACATTCCATAATCCTTTCATTACTCCAATCCATCAAGGCATTGTCGATCAATAACAAAAATCCATTATAACTTNACATATTGGGTGCATAGTTTATGCACTCGTTGATGGTACAGGTTGAGGTACAGGTTGGTGCATGGTTTATGCACTTGTTTATAGTACAGGCTGATTACAAGTTGTTTGGTACAGGTTGGTGCATGGTTGATGCAATTATTTATGGTATAGGTTTACAATAGTATATCTCACAGTGATAGTGTGACAGTGGTTCCATCATTCTACTATTATTTCAGGGTGGTTGGATGGGGAAAGGACATGTGGTTGTAGCCGAACAACATAGGGGTTTGTATCCTCCTTCTGGTTGTAGCCAGAGAATTGGGGATTTGGAGCTTCCTTCAGGTTGTAGCCTGAGAAACTAGGGGGTTGGAGCCTCCTTCCAGTTGCAGCTGGAAAACAAAGGAAGTTGGTGCTTCCAATGAATGTAATTCTTAAAGACATATAAGAAAAAACATTTTGTGCTTTTCTCCCGCTTTGGGTTTCCATTTAAAAATACCGGTGTACTGTCTTGCGCATCCTTATAAATATGAATGATAAATCGAAGAAATCAGTCTGATTAAAATAAAATAAAAATAATTTATTGCGGAAATGAAAATCCATTAAAATATTTAGCAGGTTCAGTACAGAGTGAATGAAGGACATGGTTAACTCTTCCAGCCCAATGCACACCATGCCCAGTCCACCCACCAAATGGGAGGACAATCACATGGAAACTATTTTAGCAACACAATCTTCACGTTGTTCAGGTTTATCCAGAATGGAGAAAGATCACGCATTGGTGCAATAGGTTCTCCATGTACCCATGAGGATTTCCCATCTTATAATTACAGTCTCATTGTAATGTATTTAACAATTAAAAGTTACTGCGCGTTACCCTTGAGCCAAGGATGATGGCGGATTAAACTAAATCCCAGCAAAAACAGTTAAAATAAAAAAAGGGGTGAGGGTACAGATCCTCCAAGATAGAGATTTAATGACAGTCACCAATGTCTTGTATGCATGCGGAAAAATCCAAGTAGGTAAGCGAAAAAAAAATATCAAAGCCACCATGATTTATCGAGAGCAAGGAACTATTTTTTGAAGGAGAAGTGTCCAGACAATCCATACAGAAGTGAGATCTATGGCTGCAACCAGTGTACAAGATTTTCAATGGATTTCGAACAAGCAAACCGAAACCTGTAGAGACTGGGACAAGTTTCAATTTTTTTTAGTGATCTATAAGACCAGGCCACACGAATTCCTTTTAGAAGGTCCTATCATTACACTGGAGTTTATAAGGGACTCCAATTTCGTTTGGGAAAATACAAGTAATTGAAATATTGTCCTGCAAATCAGAGGCAACGATCAAGAATATTTGGCCTTGTAAAATAAATATCTAAAGGCAACATTTTAATTGTTTAACAACCCCAAAAAGGAATTTCCCAATGGCAACGAGAAAGTAAAAAAAAAAAGATTTTCAAGGTAGAGAGCGAACCAAGGTTCCAATACTTAGTCGAGAATCAATGGGCATCACATTCCATAATCCTTTCATTACTCCATTCCATCAAGGCATTGTCGATCAATAACAAAAATCCATTATAACTTGTAGAAGACGTTGAACATACATACAATAAAAACTTAATATACTGTAAAACTCAATAATATTATCGTAACTGGCGACGAAGATAACTCGAAGATGCTCCCCCGCGCTTGTGCTCCATCCAGCTCCTTTATTTCTAACCATGAAGACTTCACTGGTATCTCCCATCCAACGCTAGGGGTACTCTTCTTCCCCCTTAGCCCCCCAAGTCGCAAAGGGGCCATGCACACAAACCAAAGAAAAGCTAGCTCCCAGCTCGCCTCACAAGATTGAGCTACCACTCTCTATTCGAGTTGGGTATCCCAACTCTCACAAGAAAAATAAGTCAAGAAAAATCGGGTTTAACATAACCTTACGCATACTAGTCGTGATCCATTCCTCTTCTCTACCATTTATTTTATAGAGTTCTATTAGTGACCACTTTCCAAATGCACGTTAAATTCTTTTTATTAAAAATTAATTAGGAAATACTCTCCCCCGTACATTTGTCACCCGATCCCTTAATTACACCACAAATTCATTTATTTAATTAAATTAAATTGCAATTTCCCTCACCCATCCTAAAAGCGTTCCTAAAAATGCTCCTTGTTGTCCCTTTATTCCCTCAATTTCCTTTAATGACTAACGCCTTTCTTAAAACTTAGTTGATTTTTATTTAGGAAAATTCGTCAAACTAGATTNTATCTATTTCCATGCTTCACCATTTTCCTTGAGTTTTGCAGGTCACGTCAATAGGATTATTGGGATAGCCTCGAAGAGGAGTCTACCCTTATTCCTTACTCAAACTCCTAGCTCTCTCATATTGTCCATTTTATTTCTGCATTCATTTCAGCTTTATTTCAGCATACTAACACTCTTAGATAGGTCATAATATCATATTTTCTTTGCAGATTTTTGTGTGAAAATTTTCTGTGTAAAAGCAGAAAATTTTCTCTAACTTTTGTTGTGTTTTTCAGCATTTCCAGCAGGCTTTTGCTTGCTGGTTTTTGCAGAAACTTACCAGCAACAAGGGGAAACGCTGCCCAAATTCGTCCACAAGCCTTCATCAAAGCATATCTCACTTGGGTAACGAATTTCCAACGTTTTCCTAGTGTATTTTTGTATATTTTGTACTATTTCACTAAGTTTTTCTTGTATATTTGTCAACTAACCTATTGCCGACACCTTGGGAGTGTGCTTGGCCTAGCCAACCCCCCAAAATCGTCTTGGCTTAATTTGTTATTCATTCTAATTCATTTAATCAATGTTTATTTTTTTGGTTAATATTGCTAAGATAGTTTCTGCCTGAGCAGTCGGCCAAGAGCCTATCTGACATTCTCTCTCTCCGGATCTCCGGAGCTACGAGAACAAAGATTGAATGCCCTGCTTTTCTGTGCAGTTATATCTTAGGGATATTAATCTAGTGTGCCGACACCTTGGGGGAGTCATCCCCAAAATCGCCCTGGCCTAAAGGAAATTAATCTTTGATTCAGTTTTGTTTTACATATTTGCCGGCCTAAAGGAGTCATCCCCAAAATCGCCTTGGCCTAAAGGAAAATTAACTTGTGATGATCTACTATGCCATCTAGTTTTGAATACCTTTGATAGTTGTCGTTTTGCAAGTTATCTTTGATCTAAGTTTCTCATCTTATATGCTCACGTCCTAATGATGAATGACTAGATGTTAGATGCAATCCTAATGCTATAGCTCGTCTTTCGTTTAGTTATTTCAATCTTTTATGCATATGATGTGAAGATGATCTAAGTTCTCCATTCGTTTTGATCTTCAAACATTTCTATTACACATGTGAATGGTTGGTTAGTTCTTAGATCTGTTTTTGGTGCTCTCTTTAGCTCACGTCCTACTTCCCTTTTTGCAAGCACACGTTGTGGTGATGGTGTAGAATTTTCCAGGTCCTATCAGCTGTCTTCTTGGTCAGTCTTTGACCAAGCTAAGACTCTAAGTTTTCTACTGTCATATATTTTAATTTCTGCTGTTTTATAACAGCCAACATTAGTTTTTAGTTCTGCTGATTTGTTATGGTTGTTGTCTCTGTTTGGGTGCTCTTGCAAGTAGTTTTATGTTA
>JZKD02S1474491.1:0-10817 GCA_000966675.3 Picea glauca | reverse complement strand
TTTGAAATCTGAGAGGAAAGGGTAATGGAATGAGTTTCAATTGTTTCTCTATCCGAGCAAGAGTTCCTGCAAGGAGTGCAGTTGAAGTTGTCTGCAAGGAGTGCATTGACAAAGAGTTCAGATAGGATAAATTTTGTTCTCATTCACCCCGAAGTGCAGTTGGGCACAGGAGTCGTGCAAGGACTGCGCACGCTGAGTGAAGTCTCAGGGTTGCAAACCTGAGCGAAGAATTTAGATACTGCTGTTGCAGGAGTGCGCAGGGTCGAAGGGATTCAACCACTTGAAGGTGTTTGAAGTCTTCCGCAAGGAGTGCGAGCAAGAGGTTTTTCTGAAGACTTGAAAGCCGTGGAAAATCTCAGGAAGGACAAGGGCTTCGAGAAACAATTAAAGGATAGTCAGGTGAAGTTGTGACTGAAAGTATTAAGGAGGCGTCATAAGTTCACGCCGCAGGTGGACAAGTTCATGGAGGAACACTTAGTTCATTCACAAAAATCGTCAAGGAGGAACAGACGGTCGTAATTCTCTGAGGAGGATTAGCAAAATCCCATGAGCCATTAGATCTCACAGAAGAGCAGGGGAGTTACGCCGGAAGCGTCAGAAGTGTTCTAAGCTCAGGAGGAGTAGGACCGTAGATCCAAGCCACAAGGGCCGTTGGATTTGCATGTGGATACCTATATCAAAATTCCATAGGTTGAAGTTCCGTGAACATTGCAACGACAATCGCGATATCCCGAATCACGAAATCCTGAAAGCCAAAGGATTGTGTGGGCCACAGAGGAGTCAGCAAGTGGACAGGTGGTAGACCATTGACATGGAGTCAACTCCGTTGACCGTATCGGAATTTAGGGAAGAGTGAAGTTCTGAAAACTTTGCATTAGGATTTGTGATATTGCGAAATCCGAAGTGCTGATGAAGTGAAGTGTCATGAAGAGTCAACCGCGCAAGCGTGCCAGAATTTCGGAAAATCGAGATTAGGGAATCGCGGGAACAAGTTTCACGACCTCGCAATCGCTAAGATTGCGATAGGGAAAATATCGAAAGGGGAAAGGAAAGGTCAGCGTTGACTATTTCAGGTTTCGGGGGTTCAAGAGACCAATGCTTTACCACGAGATTCGCGAAGCCGCGAAGTCCGATCTCCCAAGTGCAAAGAGGGGATCCTGCGAAGATTTTTTGTGGGTGCATATTTCCCGATAGGGAAATAGAAGAACCGTTTTAGAGTTCTTCGGGCCAGTAGAAAAGGAAATATCCTGTGTCGACATGGAACTTTCAACCTGCGTGTTGAGAGGGAGCGTGCGTCGGCGTCAGTTTTGGTATCAGAGCCTGAATTTTGTCTGTAGATTTCAAGCAAGGGAAGTGAGGAGAAGACAAAGGAAACTAGAGTACTGAAGACTCTGTAATGGTTGTTTGCAGGTAGGCAACAATCAATAAGACAATCAAGAGGACTGTAGGAGAAGATGAGACACTCAGGGTGCAACAGATTTGCCAGGAAGGCAGACAAAGACAACAACATGGCTACTGAAGGCCATAGGTATGCTGGGAGAAAAAACCTAGAGCTATTGAGTACAACCGAAAGGGGGAAATAACTTGCTGACATCAGGGAAAGAATGGAAGAACTTGAACTGCGGATGCAGCAGAAACCCAAGCCGAGATGGGTATATGAATGGCCCATGATGAAGTAAAAGGTATAATGGCTAGCCAAGGAGTTGATGGCTAGAAGACAGCATAGGTTGTTAAGAAGGTGGTTGAGGCATACTGAAAACCTCAACAGACCAGAAGAAGGGGTTCAGATATGTGAACCAGAGACTGGGAGAGATCTCAGTGAAATGGGATTAGTTGAAGATCTCAAGAACTGCCGGGAGAGCAGAGAGGAAATTCCAAATTTCCAGGTGGGCAAGGAGTTGAGATCAACTGAAGATCTCATGGACTGTCAGGAGGACAGCCAAGGAATTTCACATTGCCAGTTGGGCAATGAAATGAGGTCGTTGCGAGATCTCAAAGACTACCAGAAGGACAGTAGAAGCATCCCATATTTCCAGGTGGGTAGGGATGAGAAGATAAGACTATCTNAGTGTATAATGAGCATAGAAGAGAAGCAGAGAGCTGTGTAGCAGACTCCATGTACAGAAGTTCTGAATTAATACAAAGAAAGATGTGATTCAGACTCATGGTGTTCATATATTCTATGTGTATGCATCTTTGAATGTTATGCTCATGAATGTTTTACTTTTTCTGTCATGCAATTGCTTTTATGCCATGTATGAATGATTTCTTGTTAAAATGTTTGAAATCTGAGAGGAAAGGGTAATGGAATGAGTTTCAATTGTTTCTCTATTCGAGCAAGAGTTCCTACAAGGAGAGCAGTTGAAGTTGTCCGCAAGGAGTGCGTTGACAAAGAGTTCAGATAGGATAACTTTTGTTCTCATTCACCCCGAAGTGCAGTTGGGCACAAGAGTCGTGCAAGGAGTGCACAGGCTGAGTGAAGTCTCAGGGTTGAAAACCTGAGTGAAGAATTTAGAGACTGTTGTTGCAGGAGTGCGCAGGGTCAAAGGGATTCAACCACTTGAAGGTGTTTGAAGTCTTCCGCAAGGAGTGCGAGCAAGAGGTTTTTCTGAAGACTTGAAAGCCGTGGAAAAGCTCAGGAAGGACAAGGGCTTCGAGAAACCATTAAAGGATAGTCAGGTGAAGTTGTGACTGAAAGTATGAAGGAGGCGTCATAAGTTCGCGCCGCAGGTGGACAAGTTCATGGAGGAACACTTAGTTCATTCACAAAAATCGTCAAGGAGGAACGGACGGTCGTAATTCTATGAGGAGGATTAGCAAAATCCCATGAGCCGTTAGATCTCACAGAAGAGCAGGGGAGTTACGCCGGAAGCGTCAGAAGTGTTCTAAGCTCAGGAGGAGTAGGACCGTAGATCCAAGCCACAAGGGCCATTGGATTTGCACGTGGATACCTATATCAAAATTTCATAGGTTGAATTTCCGTGAACATTGCAATGAGAATCGCGATATCCCTAATCACGAAATCCTGAAGGCCAAAGGATTGTGTGGGCCACGGAGGAGTCAGCAAGTGGACAGGTGGTAGACCATTGACATGGAGTCAACTCCGTTGACCGTATCGGAATTTCGGGAAGAGTGAAGTTCTGAAAACTTTGCATTAGGATTTGTGATATTGCGAAGTCCGAAGTGCTGATGAAGTGAAGTGTCGTGAAGAGTCAGCCGCGCAAGCGCGTCAGAATTTCGGAAAATCAAGATTCGGGAATCGCGGGAACAAGTTTCATGATCTCGCAATCGCTAAAATTGCAATAGGGAAAATATCGAAAGGGGAAAGGAAAGGTCAGCGTTGACTGTTTTAGGTTTCGGGGGTTCAAGAGACCAATGCTTTACCATGAGATTCGCGAAGCCACGAAGTCCGATCTCCCAAGTGCAAAGAGGGGATCCCGCGAATATTTTTTGTGGGTGCAGATTTCCCGATAGGGAAATAGAAGAACCGTTTTAGAGTTCTTCGGGCCAGTAGAAAAGGAAATATCCTGTGTCGACGTGGAACTTTCGACCTGCGTGTTGAGAGGGAGCGTGCGTCAGCGTCAGTTTTGGTATCAGAGCCTGAATTTTGTCTGAAGATTTCAGGCAAGGGAAGTGAGGAGAAGACAAAGGAAACTAGAGTACTGAAGACTCTGTAATGGTTGTTTGCAGGTAGGCAAAAATCAAGAAGACAGTCAAGAGGACTGTAGGAGAAGATGAGACACTCAGGGTGCAACAGATTTGCCAGGAAGGCAGACAAAGACAACAACATGGCTACTGAAGGCCATAGGTATGCTGGGAGAAAAAACCTAGAGCTGTTGAGTACAGCCGAAAGGGGGAAAGAACTTGCTGACATCAGGGAAAGAATGGAAGAACTTGAACTGCGGATGCAGCAGAAACCCAAGCCGAGATGGGTATATGAATGGCCCATGATGAAGTAAAAGGTAAAATGGCTAGCCAAGGAGTTGATGGCTAGAAGACAGCATAGGTTGTTAAGAAGGTGGTTGAGGCATACTAAAAACCTCAACATACCAGAAGAAGGGGTTCAAATATGTGAACCAGAGACTGGGAGAGATCTCAGTAAAATGGGATCAGTTGAAGATCTCAAGAACTGCCGAGAGAGCAGAGAGGAAATTCCAAATTTCCAGGTGGGCAAGGAGTTGAGATCAACTAAAGATCTCATGGACTGTCAGGAGGACAGCCAAGGAATTTCACATTGCCAGTTGGGCAATGAAATGAGGTCGCTGCGAGATCTCAAAGACTACCAGAAGGACAGTAGAAGCATCCCATATTTCCAGGTGGGTAGGGATGAGAAGATAAGACTATCTGAGGGTCTCATGAACTCATAAGTGAGTCGAAATCAACCTGAGGAGCTGACAGAGTAGGTGAGCTCAGAGGTGGATTTAGATCAGTAGGTGCAACTCACAGAGAATGAAGATTCATGTGGTTTTCCAAGCCATGTGAATGAAGATGGTGACAAGTTAAAAAATTTCACCATCCGAGAGGATGATCTGAGGAGCCTTATAATTATTGGGGGAATTGAAATATTCCTACCAGTTGCCCAAGAGGAGGCCGAAATCTGTGTTGTAGATGCAGCAACAACAAAAGAACAACTAGTTGCGACTGAGGGAAGAAGAATCGGAGAAGATATCTGAAGTTTCCCAAGCAAAAGAGAATGATGAGCATTATGAGGAATGGCTCAATCTTTTTAGCCAGGATACTGAAAAGACTGCAACATGGGAGTTTGCGGAAGAAGAAGAAGAAGAGGCAGACAACTTTTGCTTTGGTAATTTGTATGAACAAATTGAAGCCCTGGAAAGAAGGGTGAAAGTGTAGGGTATGCACATCCAACAGGTGAAGTTGGAAACTGATGAAGAAGGCATGGGAGATCACAGTGATCTTCCCATGTGCCAAAAAATTTTGCAGCTGGGGAGACTGCATAAACAGGGCCAACCAATTCAGTAGTTGGATGAAGTGATCGACGTGATCAGAGAGCTGATGATCCCATCAGAAAAAACTATCAGCAAGGATAGGCTGAGCAAAAGGAAGGAAGCAACAACGCAGAAGCAGCAGTAGCAGCAACAACAAGATGGAGCGGATGAGAAGCTCCAGAGGATGATTTGGGATCCAGGAGGATTTCCACAGTCGAGATGGGAAGCTCATGAGCAGGAGCTCATGAATTTTTCAGCTGAGGAGTATGATGCAGGAGCATCTCTCCACGTCAGCTAACCAGCCATCCAGCCACGTCAAGCGCACACATTCAAAGTTGAAGAGAGGCGTTGCCCTCATTTTGATTTAGAATTGAATGTAATTAAATGTTTAAGCTGTTGAGCTGTGAAGTCGTGCCTTTGTGCAAGTTGTAGATAAGAAGGCCTTTAATGTTTGTAAGGCTGAGATCTAGATCCGGATAACAAACTAGAAAACCCATTCAATGTAATTAAATAGGGTAGGTAGATTGGAGGGAAGAGCCCCTCAGGTAANTGAGGGTCTCATGAACTCATAAGTGAGTCAAAATCAGCCTGAGGAGCTGACAGAGCAGGTGAGCTCAGAGGTGGATTTAGATCAGTAGGTGCAACTCACAGAGAATGAAGATTCATGTCGTTTTCCAAGCCATGTGAATGAAGATGGTGACAAGTTAACAACTTTCACCATCCGAGAGGATGATCTGAGGAGCCTTATAATGATTGGGGGAATTGAAATATTCCTACCAGTTGCCCAAGAGGAGGCCGAAATCTGTGTTGTAGATGCAGCAACAACAGAAGAACAACTAGTTGCAACTGTCAGGGAAGAAGAATTGGAGCAGATATCTGAAGTTGCCCAAGCAAAAGAGAATGATGAGCATTTTGAGGAATGGCTCAATCTTTTTAGCCAGGATACTGAAAAGACTGCAACATGGGAGTTTGCGGAAGAAGAATAAGAAGAGGTAGACAACTTTTGCTTTGGTAATTTGTATGAACAAATTGAAGCCCTGGAAAGAAGGGTGAAAGTGTAGGGTATGCACATCCAACAGGTGAAGTTGGAAACTGATGAAGAAGGCATGGGAGATCACAGTGATCTTCCCATGTGCCAAAAATTTTTGCAGCTGGGGAGACTACATAAACAGGGCCAACCAATTCAGTAGTTGGATGAAGTGATCGATGTGATCAGAGAGCTGATGATCCCATCAGCAAAAACTATCAGCAAGGATAGGCTGAGAAAAAGGAAGGAAACAACAATGAAGAAGCAGCAGTAGCAGCAACATGAAGATGGAGCGGATGAGCAGCTCCAGAGGATGATTTGGGATCCAGGAGGATTTCCACAGCCGAGATGGGAAACTCATGAGCAGGAGCTCATGAATTTTTCAGCTGAGGAGTATGATGCAGGAACATCTCTCCACGTCAGCTAACCAGCCATCCAGCCACGTCAAGCGCACGCATTCAAAGTTGAAGAGAGGCGTTGCCCTCATTTTGATTTAGAATTGAATGTAATTAAATGTTTAAGATGTTGAGCTGTGAAGTTGTGCCTTTGTGCAGGTTGTAGATAAGAAGGCCTTTAATGTTTGTAAGGATGATATCTAGATCTGGATAACAGACTAGAAAACCCATTCAATGTAATTAAATAGGGTAGGTAGATTGGAGGGAAGAGCCCCTCAGGTAAAAGAGATTTTTAGTATCTCATTTTGGAATAAGTGTATAATGAGCATAGAAGAGAAGCAAAGAGCTGTGTAGCAGACTCCATGTACATAAGTTCTGAATTAATACAAAGAAAGTTGTGATTCAGACTCATGGTGTTCATATATTCTCTGTGTATGCATCTTTGAATGTTATGCTCATGAATGTTTTACTTTTTCTGTCATGCAATTGCTTTTATGCTATGTATGAATGATTTCTTGTTAAAATGTTTGAAATCTGAGAGGAAAGGGTAATGGAATGANACATTGCCAGTTGGGCAATGAAATGAGGTCGTTGCGAGATCTCAAAGACTACCAGAAGGACAGTAGAAGCATCCCATATTTCCAGGTGGGTAGGGATGAGAAGATAAGACTATCTAAGGGTCTCATGAACTCATAAGTGAGTCGAAATCATCCTGAGGAGCTGACAGAGCAGGTGAGCTCAGAGGTGGATTTAGATCAGTAGGTGCAACTCAAAAAGAATGAAGATTCATGTGGTTTTCCAAGACATGTGAATGAAGATGGTGACAAGTTAAAAACTTTCACCATCCAAGAGGATGATCTGAGGAGCCTTATAATGATTGGGGGAATTGAAATATTCCTACCAGTTGCCCAAGAGGAGGCCGAAATCTGTGTTGTAGATGCAGCAACAACAGAAGAACAACTAGTTGTGACTGTCAGGGAAGAAGAATTGGAGTAGATATCTGAAGTTGCCCAAGCAAAAGAGAATGATGAGCATTCTGAGGAATGGCTCAATCTTTTTAGCCAGGATATTGAAAAGACTGCAACATGGGAGTTTGCGGAAGAAGAAGAAGAAGAGGCAGACAACTTTTACTTTGGTAATTTGTATGAGCAAATTGAAGCCCTAGAAAGAAGGGTGAAAGTGTAGGGTATGCACATCCAACAGGTGAAGTTGGAAACTGATGAAGAAGGCATGGGAGATCACAGTGATCTTCCCATGTGCCAAAATTTTTTGCAGCTGGGGAGACTGCATAAACAGGGCCAACCAATTCAGTAGTTGGATGAAGTGATCGACATGATCATAGAGCTAATGATCCCGTCAACAAAAACTATCAGCAAGGATAGGCTGAGCAAAAGGAAGGAAGCAGCAACGCAGAAGCAGCAGTAGCAACAACAGGAAGATGGAGCAGATGATCAGCTCCAGAGGATGATTTGGGATCTAGGAGGATTTCCACAGCCGAGATGCGAAGCTCATGAGTAGGAGCTCATGAATTTTTCAGCTGAGGAGTATGATGCAGGAGCATCTCTCCACATCAGCTAACCAACCATCCAGCCACGTCAAGAACACGCATTCAAAGTTGAAGAGAGGCGTTGCCCTCATTTTGATTTAGAATTGAATGTAATTAAATGTTTAAGATATTGAGATGTGAAGTCGTGCCTTTGTGCAGGTTGTAGATAAGAAGGCCTTTAATGTTTGTAAGGCTGATATCTAGATCCGGATAACAGACTAGAAAACCCATTCAATGTAATTAAATAAGGTAGGTAGATTGGAGGGAAGAGCCCCTCAGGTAAAAGAGATTTTTAGTATCTCATTTTGGAATAAGTGTATAATGAGCATAGAAGAGAAGCAAAGAGCTGTGTAGCAGACTCCATGTACAGAAGTTCTGAATTAATACAAAGAAAGTTGTGATTCAGACTCATGGTGTTGATATATTCTCTGTGTATGCATCTTTGA
This sequence comes from Picea glauca, assembly GCA_000966675.3. Lineage (NCBI taxonomy): Eukaryota > Viridiplantae > Streptophyta > Pinopsida > Pinales > Pinaceae > Picea > Picea glauca. Next base: position 2,454 of record JZKD02S1474491.1, on the reverse strand, counting down.
ATGTTATGCTCATGAATGTTTTACTTTTTCTGTCATGCAATTGATTTTATGCTATGTATGAATGATTTCTTGTTAAAATGTTTGAAATCTGAGAGGAAAGGGTAATGGAATGAGTTTCAATTGTTTCTCTATCTGAGCAAGAGTTCCTGCAAGGAGTGCNAATGGCTAGCCAAGGAGTTGATGGCTAGAAGACAGCATAGGTTGTTAAGAAGGTGGTTGAGGCATACTGAAAACCTCAACAGACCAGAAGAAGGGGTTCAGATATGTGAACCAGAGACTGGGAGAGATCTCAGTGAAATGGGATTAGTTGAAGATCTCAAGAACTGCCGGGAGAGCAGAGAGGAAATTCCAAATTTCCAGGTGGGCAAGGAGTTGAGATCAACTGAAGATCTCATGGACTGTCAGGAGGACAGCCAAGGAATTTCACATTGCCAGTTGGGCAATGAAATGAGGTCGTTGCGAGATCTCAAAGACTACCAGAAGGACAGTAGAAGCATCCCATATTTCCAGGTGGGTAGGGATGAGAAGATAAGACTATCTGAGGGTCTCATGAACTCATAAGTGAGTCGAAATCAGCCTGAGGAGCTGACAGAGCAGGTGAGCTCAGAGGTGGATTTAGATCAGTAGGTGCAACTCACAGAGAATGAAGATTCATGTGGTTTTCCAAGACATGTGAATGAAGATGGTGACAAGTTAAAAACTTTCACCATCCGAGAGGATGATCTGAGGATCCTTATAATGATTGGGGGAATTGAAATATTCCTACCAGTTGCCCAAGAGGAGGCCGAAATCTGTGTTGTAGATGCAGCAACAACAGAAGAACAACTAGTTGTGACTGTCAGGGAAGAAGAATTGGAGCAGATATCTGAAGTTGCCCAAGCAAAAGAGAATGATGAGCATTCTGAGGAATGGCTCAATATTTTTAGCCAGGATACTGAAAAGACTGCAACATGGGAGTTTTCGGAATAAGAAGAAGAAGAGGCAGACAACTTTTGCTTTGGTAATTTGTATGAGCAAATTGAAGCCCTAGAAAGAAGGGTGAAAGTGTAGGGTATGCACATCCAACAGGTGAAGTTGGAAACTGATGAAGAAGGCATGGGAGATCACAATGATCTTCCCATGTGCCAAAATTTTTTGCAGCTGGGGAGACTGCATAAACAGGGCCAATCAATTCAGTAGTTGGATGAAGTGATCGACGTGATCAGAGAGCTGATGATCTTGTTAGCAAAAACTATCAGCAAGGATAGGCTGAGCAAAAGGAAGGAAGCAACAACGCAGAAGCAGCAATAGCAGCAACAGGAAGATGGAGCGGATGAGTAGCTCCAGAGGATGATTTGGGATCCAGGAGGATTTCCACAGCCGAGATGGGAAGCTCATGAGCAGGAGCTCATGAATTTTTCAGCTGAGGAGTATGATGCAGGAGCATCTCTCCACGTCAGCTAACCATCCATCCAGCCATGTCAAGCACACGCATTCAAAGTTGAAGAGAGGCGTTGCCCTCATTTTGATTTAGAATTGAATGTAATTAAATGTTTAAGCTGTTGAGCTATGAAGTCGTGCCTTTGTGCAGGTTGTAGATAAGAAGGCCTTTAATTTTTGTAAGGCTGAGATCTAGATCCAGATAACAGACTAGAAAACCCATTCAATGTAATTAAATAGGGTAGGTAGATTGGAGGGAAGAGCCCCTCAGGTAAAAGAGATTTTTAGTATCTCATTTTGGAATAAGTGTATAATGAGCATAGAAGAGAAGCAAAGAGCTGTGTAGCAGACTCCATGTATAGAAGTTCTGAATTAATACAAAGAAAGTTGTGATTCAGACTCATGGTGTTCATATATTCTCTGTGTATGCATCTTTGAATGTTATGCTCATGAATGTTTTACTTTTTTTGTCATGCAATTGCTTTTATGCTATGTATGAATGATTTCTTGTTAAAATGTTTGAAATATGAGAGGAAAGGGTAATGGAATGAGTTTCAATTGTTTCTCTATCTGAGCAAGAGTTCATGCAAGGAGTGCAATTGAAGTTGTCCGCAAGGAGTGCAGTTGGGCACATGAGCCGTGCAAGGAGTGTACAGGCTGAGTGAAGTCTCAGGCTTGCGAACTTGAGCGAAGAATTTAGAGACTGCTACTGCAAGAGTGCACAGGGTCGAAGGGATTCAACCACTTGAAGGTTTTTGAAGTCTGCCGCAAGGAGTGTGTTAAGCCCTAATTTTGGCTCATTACCACTTAATTAGGGCATATTAGATTAGTAATGTTATTTTATTTATGTCGTCTTTATGCCATTAGTTGTAATTTAGATTAGTAATGTTATTTTAGTTATGTCGGCTTTAGGCCATTAAACCTCCTAGTCTCCTATATATACCAAAGAGACATTTTCATTTTGAATCATCTTGTATTTGAACATTTAAGTGGGGTAAAAGGAGGTTTCCCCCTTGAAGAGGCTTATTATCTGAA
>JZKD02S1474480.1:0-10817 GCA_000966675.3 Picea glauca | reverse complement strand
TTTGTGCTTGACTTATCATTGTTTTGGTTTATGATGAAGCACAGAGGCAGGTATTATGAGACATTGCTAGGATGGTTTCACTGGCTATTTGACTACACCTAGCATTCAACCAACAAGTAAGTAGAGGTAAAGGTAGGCACTTTCATTCATTGTATATACCATCTACATATCATGCTAGAGTAGTTATATTTCCATTTGTATATATGATTGCTTACTTGTATTTCATTTTATCATATATGAGCCAGGGGTGATATCACCTCCCAAGAGATTACTGATCATTGTGTTGAGATCTAGCAAGCCACAGGTCATACCATAGATGTTGAGGTTCTCATGCGCTCTACGGTGAGGACATGTCCCCGAGTTGGAGCCAGATGTTATCCCCTATCCTAGGGATAACTAAGGAGATTATGTGTCGAGGCCCACAGGTCCTAGACATGGAGTACCGAGAGGCATATTGACTTGAGCTTGGCCCTGGAGGGCCCATCCTTTCTTCAACGCCTCCCATCCGTCAGCAGCAGCAACATCAATCCCATCAGCCTGGTTCTAAAGTAGCAGTGGGTCTTGCTCCATGAGGTAATGAGTCTGAGTATCATGGTATGTGTCACTCTGATTCTCAAAACATTTGAACATGTGCACTTAATTCTCTTTTGCTTCATGACGTTTGCTTGGAAATTATGCCTTTTAACTTGCCCATACCTGGGGGGGGTGACAAAGTGCCCTAGCAAATTGGTTCCCTTAGGGATGAGTTGCCATTGGGTGGGTCTATGTAAGGTCATCGTCCATTCCTTCCATACTTATCACTTTTCATCATTTTCCCTCTCATTTATCCCCTACATTGGTTCGGGCATTGGGTTTGCCAAGCTAGTAAAGGTTGTACCTTGCCTTGTGGGAAGAAGGGGCTAAAGGCCCAGAGGGTAAAAGTAGCTGGCAAAAGTTAAAAGCCAAGATCAAACCTTGAGATGCTTCGCCCAAGGATCCCCGAGAAAGCAATAAAAGGTTTCTCAGCAAGAAAAAGGGGGGACCCATAAAATAAAATAAAATTCAAGACCTAGTTGGTGGATAGGGGGTCTCATCATGAGCCGGCCTATTAGGTCCATGGGCATGTAGCGGTATGACACTACTATTCATCTGGTCACCACGCCAGGGTAGTGGCTCTTGGTGGCATAGCCAAGAAAAAGGGGGTCTCATCACAAGTCAACCTTCTCATCTCCGTGAAATGCTTGTGGGTAACGCTGTCACCACTGGTCACCACGCCAGGGCAGTGTCCTCCATCTATTCTCTTGAAAGAAAAAGCAATAAGACAAAGACTAAAAAGGCATTGAATGGGCTAGGAAACAATTGCATCCATGACAAGGTGCAGCTCACCCTCTACAAAGGTACCCACAGGTAAGACCTACATTTTGTTGTTATCACTGCACCCCCTGCCTAAACATCCCCTACACCATCTCATGCATTTACATGACCTAGATTGGTCTTCACCTGGAAACACCCCACACCTGAGGAGAATTAGCCCAATAGGACATCCTGAGACCCTCTCCAAAACTGGCTTGTTAAATAGCATATCGTCTTTGAGCATTTGTCTCGGAAAAATAGGGGTTTGATGCACATATTTGGGTAACTTGATTATTAAATGTGATTGATATTGCTATGATCCCTGTGACTTATGAGCCCATGGAGGGAGTACTTGTTGTTGTTGCAGGACCATGCCCGACGGACAGGCACATATGGGGAGATGATTAGCTCAGACCTCCATAGGATAAAGCCCACCAGATGGATGCTAAGACCCCAATCAGGGGCAGAGGGATACCAGAGGCTTGCACCAGAGAAAAGGGAGGGCATTCCACCCGAGGCACTTTGGCAGGCCTGGACCCAGGGGGGTCTTACCCTCCTACCATGACGTTGGCCCTTGAAGGCCCTTGACGTCATCATTTTGAGCCTTGACGTCATCCAGTTGGGGTTTTAGGCATGAGGATAGCTTTGGTTGGCACGTGTGGCAGTTTCTGAGGGGTTTTGAGCCCCAACGTTTCACTTTGGAGGCCTAACGTTCCAAGAGGGGGCCCAACGTCACCCTAAGAGGGGCATGACGTCACCCTAAAAAGATGAAATTAGGGTTTTTATTGTCAATTTTATGTAAAATTGGATTTTTGATGTAAACTGGCCATGTCGGCCTTTTTTGACCTAAAATGTAATTAAAGGTCATTTGTATTGTATGAATAAGGGAAAAATCTCTTATATTTTCATCATCTTTCACTCACACAAGTGTGAGGTCTGAAATTCAGCCTCTTTTAAGGTTTATTGGTTGAACTAAGTGGTGCGCAAGTTTTGGAGGGAGCTTATCTTGGTGTATTTTTTGCATTTTCATGGTGGAAAGTCTTCAACTAGGGTTTGTGACTAGATTATTCTTGGTGAAGTAAGTAGAAATCTGCAATCCTTCTTTATTTTGAATGGTTATGGTGTATTTACTTGTTCATTTATAAGATTATGAAATTGTTAGTGTGAAACCCTAGGAGAAAAGCACATGTTATTGTTCTTTTTTTAATAACTCTTCACCTACTTGATTTTGCTAGAAGAAAGACACCTCCCTTGAAGGATATACTAGAGCCCTACCTCAATAGCACTCTAGTACTAATGCTACATTAAGCTTACATACTTTTATTTCTTGCTTGACCTAAAGAAGAAGGAAAATCGCTAGGGCCTAGGGCCACCTACTTCCTAGCAACTTTTTCCTTCTAGGGTTTTGGATGATTGAGGCCTTAGGTTACTAACACCTCAACCATCCTCCCTCTTCCTTTAGCTCACCCATTATCATTTGTTTTCCTCTAAGAATTGTCACTGCAATAGTGACTCCATTTACCCTAAAGGCACTAGTTCATACCTTACAAGTGATTGATTGACTAAAACAACCTTTAAACCATCTACTTCAAGATCTTTACTAACCATTTCTAACCTTATATTGAACTAACCTACTAACTATCTTGTTGCTGTTGCAAAATATTGCTACAGCCATCTATAACAGCAGCAAAATCACCTTAAAAGCAAGTTTTAAAGCCGATTTTACATTGCCTTCATTGCTTCTAACAAATACTAGCATTTTGCCAAGTTTAAGTTGTCATTTTTGGTCATTATTGAAGCTTTATTGAGGCATAATTGTGAAGATATTACTATATATGCATTGTTGTTATAAATATTTATGTTGCTTCATCTTCTATATCAGCTTATGCTTTTTATTTAAGTCTAAGGTTTTATGAAGCATTAACATCAATTGGTACTTGCAAATAATATTTTTCTTGTTGTCTTGTTCTGGGCAGGTACACTTAAATAATACTTTGCTTCATCTTATTAAAACCTTTGGGACTTTCTGATCAAAGTGACCTGTGAGAAGGGTGTGACTTTCTTGATACTCTTACATAAGCCTTCTCAAACCCCCAGGTCACCGAGGACGTCTCCCCTAGGGTACTACCCCTAAAGAGAAAGAGGTGTCTTGTTTAGGTGGCAGTGATAGGACAACCTTCTGTTACTCCAATTTATTGTTCACTTGCCTTTGGCTTTTGCGCAAGTACAAATTGTGCGATAACACATCTATTGGGCTAGCTTTGGGCACTTTTTGATGGTCGGATTTTTTGTTGTACTTCATTGAATGCTACAGCCATAAGGCTGATATACTGCTGCAGAAATTTACTTTTATGACAGCCATCTTTATTCAGTCTTGAAGTGTTATTTTCGGTCCACATTGGTTACTAGTTTTATTGTTGACATTGCTAGCTAGTATAGACCTTTTACTTGTTGATTTGGATGTAATCTATTGCTGATTTACTAACTTGTATGCTGTTGTATTTTAGGGACAGCACGCTTAACTTGCTGATCCATTACTATACTTGGTTGGAAAAGTGTCTTTTCTTGTGTCTCGGGCAGGTACAGGTGCACCGGCAACTATCTCTTTACTCGGTATCCATTTACCTCTCTTCACTTACCATTTTCAGCCAATCTTTTCTTCCATCACTTGACCTTCCAAGGGACTTCTCCTTACACTTCCCTTCATCCTTCGCATTCCCCTAGGGTCACCGGGATCGCCTCCCTAGAGTGACCTAGTCACCCTTGAAGTGCAGGACCCACATCGAGGTGACATTGGGTGTAGGATTCCTAAGTTGCAGCACTTGCTTTGTGGTTGGGTCGAGCTTTTACCAACCTACAACTTGCACTATAACAAACCCATGGAGCAGACAACATATATCCTAAGTAATCAAAATGTATTATGTAGATACTAATACTATAGGTGGGAATGCCAATGGAAAATAGAAAATTGGGTAGATACTAGAACCTTAGATGGCAGAATCTCATAGCTCATCAATTGTCCTCCTCCATGTCAAAATCATCAAGCTCACCACCATAGACACTATTCTCTCCTCCATCCTCCTTCTCCTCTATATTCAATCCAAGACCTACATTTGTTGGTGTGGAGGATGACCCATCAAAAGAATCACCATCATCAAAAGTGACCAGCTCTAGCACCGGTTCATTAAGATCCAAGCTGGCTAATGCCAACTCAATGTTGTTGTCCAAATCCATATCATTAGGAAATACATCCCACATCTTTGTCGTTCCCATCAACCATTCATTCCACATCCTATATATAAGACGGAGGTTGGAGTGCACATACACCATTGTCTTTGCTTTGGACTACTCAAGCCTACTCTTCTTCAAAGCATGCAAATTCCTATGTGTGCTCCAATTCCTCTCGCAACAAGAGGATGAAGTAACTTGAGAGAGGAGCCTCATGGCTAACCTTTCTAGAATAGTGAACACTACCCCATGAGTTCCCCACCAAGCATAGGGCTTCTTAATCCCCCTTTCTCTAAGCACATCGTAGCCTCCAAATCTCCCAATGCTAGTAGAAAACTCTACAAATCCTTCCTCCACCTCATCAAGGGATGCTCTATCTTGATATATCCTTCTAAATGTTTCATTCCTCCTCTATAAAATCTCTCTATCCATGTGAGAAGGGAATCTATTTGAAGGCCCACCATTGAGCCAATCATTACTTAGCATTTGGGATTTAACCAATGAGCCAAGAAATGAAAAGGTGTGCAATCCTTCTCCCCCTTGGTGACAAGAATATCCTGTATGGTGGTGAACAAGATCTTTGTTGATGTCCCATACTAAGGACACTCATTCTCTATAATAACATCCTTCACAGACTCGATCATGGAATCCCACCCCTCATAAACATCTCCTAAGATGGGTTGGTCCATGTCTGCAAGTAGCAACAAATAAATAATACAGTCCAAGATCTTAATGGTAAGATCTCCCACCAACCATCATATAACACTATATCCTTGACACTTTTTAAAGCAATTTGATCCGTCTTTCTCGAAAAATACTAAAATAAAAATAACCATGGCCCTTAGAGCGGTCATGAACCCCCTCAACCTCTTAAGCATGACAAATGAGGAGAAAAACCAAGTACCTATAATCTTCAACAATGATATATTTGTGCACTCTCTATAGATTGTGAGGGCCTTGGTATGGTTTTTTACAACATTGCGGATATGGAGTGCATCATCAATTAAGTCTCCCATCCATGTCAAATCTGAAGCAATAGATTTAAGTGTTAAATTCAAAAAACGAACAATGAAAAGTGTCCAAAACATCTATGGATATTTAGTTTCCACAATCATGCCAATAGCCTTGTAGATGGGTGCATTATCTATGATAATTTGCAGACAAGAATAAACAACTACGTCTTCATTGGCTTTAATGACCAACTCACCCATATATTGTGCATTCTTTATTTTCCAAGAGCATCTACCACTTTCAAGAAGATTGGTCCATTCTAGGATGACACCATGAAATTCATGAGTGGATGAGGGCCACGATGATTTAAAAGGTGGTAGGATTTTGTACACTTCCTTCTTTCCTTAACCAACAATGTGGTTCTAAGCTTCTCTAAACTGGAAGACACATACTTGGTTGGAGCCCTTTCAAGTAGAACACGACACATCTCAAAAGACAAAGGAGACCATGCAAAATTAAATGAAATGAAGTTGAGATAGAAAAAGAACCCAATGGTAAGATCAACCTCCTCTCACCGCTCTTGTTGAAAGAATTTGTCCATTGGACCACCATCGGGAGTTGGCCTCTTTCTTGTTGGCTGAAATGCAGTCCCACTCCCACTTTTAAAAGATGCCTTCCTGAAGAATGAAAGAAGATCCTTATCTTTGCGTGCCCTACTTATGGTTGCCACCTTCCCCAAGCCAATAGCATCCTCTCTTGTCATATTTTTGCATTAAGTAGTAATTACCACTTTACATGCTCCAAGACCTGTCTTAAGGCCCAACAAATGGCCCTTAACTCGATAGTAGGTGCTTTTGAATTCGACATGGCAGAAATTACATGTCCAACCAACATTTCCTCCCCCAACAAGCTTTGCCCCCAGCCCTTGTTTTCTAGTTACATATTTCCACAACGGATATTTTTTTCTTGAGCTTATTGTCTTGATATAAAAGAGCTATTCACAGCACTGACAGCTCCACTTGCAGCAGAAGGAGCAGTAACAGAAATAGATGAACTTGGAGGAGGGGGGACAACACCGACACTGACATTCTTCCCTTTCCTTGACCTATACTAGCAGCCCTTGATGATTGAGCCATGATTTCTGTGGTATGAATGAAGAAGAATGTTGTTGTTGGAGATATGGCAGATCTAGGAAGTTAGGATGCCTTCAAATCTCCTGGAATCCCTTCAACTCTGTTTTTTCTCCTTCACCTACACAATGCTAGAGTGTTTTCCTGTCACTGAAAGTGAAGAAAAGAGGGGAAAGTGGCTTTTTCTAACTCTGTTTTAACCTGCGTGAATCCCCTTTTCATGTATGCATGTTCAACACATCAGGATACGCTAGGGCATGTGTTGAACACGAGTTTGACACATGTCCAACTCGTCTCTGACATTTGCAGGGAGCATGTCACACACATAACGTGCAGGGTACGAAAAGACAAGCCTTGAAGAACGTGTCCTATTTCTTGGCATCTATCCTTACCAAGCCATTGGGAAAGAATAAGCTCGAAAAGTTCAGAACAACACTTGGATTCGTGGTCAGTGAGGTGACCATTAAGAAGGGCGTTAAAGTAGTTAATGGCCATCTCCTTCATCATAATAATCCCTGGTTAATGGCCATCTCTTTCATCATAATAACCCCTATATGATAATCTTTTATTGTATTTCTAATAATGTGTATGACCCAATCATTAGTTTAGAACCTATAATGTTAGGCTAATCACAGTTTCTTGTATGTGTTCGCCTATATAAAAACATATTGCATAATGAAAATCTTTATAGTGTGATATTCATGACAATATGAATGCATAATGGTGTTACTGTTGTGTGTCTATTGCTCGGGATAGTTAACTCACAGCATTTGTGGTTAGTATGCTTAAGGCATGCCTTTTTGCCACTAGTTTTGTGATAGAAATTCTAGCACTACATCGATATATTGATTTATACTAAATTATTTTCAATAAAAGCAAAAGTAAACATAGTGGACCATTGATAGATCTGCTCATCATCATCTTCATCACTATCAAGTTGCCCAGACACGTGATTCAAAAAAAAAAGTCTAAAGTCATGGGACTGTTTCTTAATTGGCCTGTATTCTAAGAATATTTTCCCATCTTTTCACGGTGTTATAGCTCAACTTTTCACAGTGAACCACAAGAGAAAAAAAGGGAGATAATTATGCATGCTTAATAACTTTAGGAGTGTGATGCCCAAGTCATGCATTGTCTTTAAGTGCCAGAGTTGCTTCCGCTCTTACACAACGAGAAATCTATTTTTGAACTTGATGGTCTACCAGAAACTGGTGTTGAACTTCATCTAACGGCCCTAGTCCGTGGAACTGATGTGTATGATGCATCTTAATAGTAAGTTAGTAACAACCTTTATTCGCGGTTTAACTCGGTGAAGATGGCTTCACAAACAGCCTCGGTAAAATTCATTCCTATAATTATTACTTTCCAGATTCCATACCTCCCGCTACTTTGTCTTCTAGGCCTCTTAGTTCCCGCAATTGGGGGCTCCTTGAGTTGAATGTGAGGACTGTTTTGTAGGACCCGTTGAAGATTGTTGGACTCCAAAACCCTCGAACGCTCTGTTGAAGAGAGGTATTACAACCGTGTTGACGGAGCTCATCTCCGTTGCAGCAATGTCGTTCTCCATGGCAGGCTATCCTAGATTATGGCAGCCCTGTTCTGGGAGTGAAGGATCTTTCATGTATGTATTCGATTTATGGCGGCCCTGTGCAAACAACTGTTGGATGCATCTTGTGTCAGTTCAGCGCGCTAGAACAACAAATTCTCTTTCATATGTAGTAGAAGGTCCCGTTCTCTCACGGCGAGGGTATCATTTCAGGAAGTATAACCCTTGTCGCGGAGAGATAGAAATGGTGTCAGGTTGGTCTAGTTTGGCACTGATCAATGATCATTACCATTGAAGCATCACCGTGGGAGTTGATAGATGATGAGTAACTTATTGAATTAGGATGGTTCGGTTAGAGTTGATAGATGTTTTGTAACTTATTGGATTAGGATGGTTTGAGCATGATATGAGAAAATATAAGTGGTATAAAGCATTGTTTTGTTTAGGATACATGTATGGTGGAGTAAGGTGGTAGTGTACATGGCATTATTGGTGATGTAAAGTATATGTTGTAAGTGTAGGGCATTTTCGATGGGCACATAGTCACATGGTCTATGTAGAGCATTATGTATGGGGTATAATATAGGGCAAAGGAGTAGGATACTTAATACAATTATAGGGCACATGTATGAGGTACATCTCTAAGGTATAGATGCAACATACAAGGCTCTATAGGGTTGTTGCAACATATACAAGGTACCAATGTAGTGGACACTTGCAATATACTATTTTTCTTTGCAAAAACTAAAAGAAGACATAAGATGTACTTTTGGGGAGAGGATAAATGTCCTCAGGAGAGAAAAACGCTATGAGGGGATATTGCTAGGGGTATTGGTGATAATGGCAGGGGCAATACAATCCATACTGCTAGGAGGCAATAAAGTTAGGGACCTGTACAACCGAACTCCAAATGTCATACTAACATTAGGATACATGGCGCACAAAGGGCAGGGCCACCTATTAGTTTTTGCCATATGGTCAGTGGCTAATACTCCTTGTGACGTTTCACAGGGTCGTCACTTTGATACTATTACGCAAAAACCACTTACTCAATATACATGAACAATCAAATCACCACCCTTTGCAAACATGTCTCTGAAGCATCAAGTGGTTCATTCCTCCCATCATTTAACAGCAAGGGTGTTCATAATATTCTTGTTTAGCATACCAAAGTATGCATATGCCAATGAGAGAACAAGGTGCACCCACATTAATCCGTAAGGTAGCTTAAAGGAGAGAAGCAAATGCAACAAAGGCAGCCAAGGTTTTTAGCCACTAGTTTACGCATAAGTCAATGACATGGACAATGAATTGGTTTTGTGGCAATAGTCAATGTGGGGAGATGCAAATTCAACCTTCTTTTGTTGTTGCATCTCTTGAGAATTTTGGATAATTACGGGTAACAAAAAAATGTGCAACCACAAAATGTGAAATAGAAATTGAAGGGGCAAGATTGCAACATAGAATGAACAAAGAGAGCACATGCAAGGCTTGATAAGCAATCATGAAAGTCATAAAAATGGTTATAGTAGAGACACACATGAATATTCCATATTTATAAAATAGTTCATCTTTTCTTTAATGGTGTTTCCACAAATTGTGAGCATTAATATGTCCAACAATACTCTTCATCCATTATGAAGTGTATAAGTTCAAGCATGTTTGAAAAAGTTCCAAATTGGAATAAAATATAAATATATAAATATGGACGAATAATTGAATGGTGATTACAATTATGAATGGTCTAGGCAATTATAGGCCTATGGTGACCTTTCACATAAAGTTATGTCTTTGTGTGATTCAACTTTTAATAATTACATTAATGTCCCAGGTTCTATAATCTATGTAATTATTATACTATTAATGATGTTATTTTATATCCATAACATTACCTCTCCCTTCAAAATGCTTTGTCCTCAAAACATTTATATGTGATTTCATTTTTTATTGTGGAAATTCGTCTTGATTCTGGATTTGTTTTTGAATATTTGTGAGGGTTGTTTGTAGTGATAAATGGGAAAGAAGTAGATGTTTCTAATGAATGAGACATGCACGCAAATTTTGAGTTCTTTTATCTCATCTCTTAATGCTAAGTCTTTGTGACTATAACTATGACATTTTCTCAAATTACCTTGATGTGTATATAGGTTTTCTCTAAACCCTTTTTTTTTCATTGACTATGTTTCCCTTACCTTGTGATATAGGCTCACTAACCCATATGACCTATAGTTCTTCCCTTTCCATTTGAATTCCATAAATGTTTCTTAGAGGTTTGTGGCATAAGTACCCAATTGCACCAACCACTTAGCTCCTAACACCACACCCATCCCATTGTGTGGTAGAGCATAACATCTAGTTTGAAGTTCCAAGTTGTGTATATGTATAGAAACTTTATGGCATCTTCTTATTCTTTGCAACAATTATTATCCTTCTTACCTTCAAATTTTGATCTTCGTTGATTATTTTCCTCACTTTTATATGGTGAAACAAATCTCGGTTTATCTTCATTTGAATTCTAAAGGGTTTGCTTTTACTATGATATTTATGGTCATAGATTTGACATGAATTGCTAAACTTCAATCCTGCACTTTTTGTCTTGTGTCTAGCTTTTTCCATAGTTTTAATGCCAC
>JZKD02S1474478.1:126826-158033 GCA_000966675.3 Picea glauca | reverse complement strand
AAACAAAACTTCAAACGTGAGACAAGGGAGTTCCCAGTGGTTTTAAGGCTTGATCTATTAACAAAAAACCAAAGCACACGCTGTGGAAAGGGATAATGGTTCCTCTTCCCTCCAATGGAAGGTCCTTCGGGAATCCTCAACTGAATGCCTTCCTTACAAAATGCACAGGGCAGAAATGGATGGTGAGAGAACTCGGTACTACACAGCTGATGAACTAGTGATCCAAGACTAGGCTTAGAAGCATCTGAGCAGCGTAACTCTACTCTGAATTCCCTGCTGAAACAATGAGCCTTCACTGCTTTTTATAGCCATTTCCAGGCGGTCACGAAACTAGTTCCCGGTGTAGACACAGGCTAGTTTAGGGTTTGCTTAAGCCATAAATTCGTCGTTTCTGCAGGACCGACCCTGATCAGGATGTCAAATCATCTCGGGCGAAGGTCTATTGGCGGTCGAGAGGCTGACTTAAGCATTTAATGTGCCGTATTAGCAGATGCACGGCTTTTTATGTGGACAGTCGTGCATCGGGCGCTTAAGCACGCACAACACGTTCTTATCCCGCGCATATGCGCGCACCTTGCTGATGTAAAGTGTCTTTCAATTTTTGTATAGTATTTGACCCTTATGGAATGCTGTGAATAGTGCTATGAGTGACTTCATTGCTGTTTTGATGATGTAGAGTTCTTTTCGCTATGTGCAGATGATGTGGAGTTCTTGTCGCCATGTGCAGACGAAATTTCAGTGATAACACCAGTCTTGCATAGCTTCAATCTTTTTTGGGTCCACCCTGACGCCATCCTTTCCCACTAGATGACCCAGGTATTCTACTTCTGAGGCACCAAAAGCACATTTGGACTGTTTCAGGAAAAGTTGGTGCTGAGAGAGGAGGCAGAGAACTTGATCCACATGAGTAAGATGGTCTATCCAGTTTTTTCTATAGATGAGGATATCATCAAAGAAAACTCAGACAAAATGACGGAAAAAAGAGTGGAAGACATGGTTCATGAGGCTCTGGAAGGTGGAGGGGGTGTTACAGAAGCCAAAGGGAATGAACAAAAACTCATAGTGGCCCTCATGAGTGTGAAAGGCTATCTTGGGAATGTCGACCTCTTTCATACGTATCTGATGATAGCCCGAGCGAAGATCAAGTTTGGTAAAGAATTGGGCGCCACTCAATTCATCCAGGAGGTCATCAATGACAAGAATGGGAAATCTGTCTTTGATGGTCAGTTTGTTGAGAGCACGGAAGTCAAGACACATTCTCCAATAACCTTCTTTCTTCAATACCATGACAACCAGAGACGAGTAAGGGATCGTACTAGGATGGATGACGCCTGCAGTAAGGAGTTCCTAGACCATTTTCTCAATTTCATTTTTTTGTGCAAAGGGGTGGTGATATGGATGGATATTGGGGGAAAGGCTTCCTGGGAAAAGGGGAATGGAATGATCATGAACACCACAGGAAGGAGGGAGCCCTTGGGGAGTTTAAAATACTGTTTGATGTTTAGAAAGGAGGGCTTGGAGGTCTTGGGACACTGGGGGTGTCTCTGTGGCGTGTATGGCTTGGAGTTGGGAAATGACACCAGAATGACCTTTTTTGAGCAGCTTTTCCATGCGATGAGAACTGATGACCTCAGGTGAACCTACAGTGATGCCTTGGAATTTATATTGGTGGCCTTCTTGGTTGAATTTCATGGTTAAGTTATGAAAATCCATGAGAATGGGACCCAAAGTCCTTAGACAGTCTACACCCAACACAATGTCGCAACCGCCCATGTCAATAGCAAACATATGGGATTTTAGGTGGTAGTCACCGATTTGGAGACGCACATTTTCACAGTTCCCGCCACATTTCATAGAACCACCATTGGCAATCATGATTTGGAAATTGTTGACAGCATGGATGTAGCAATGGGTTTCTTGGGAAATGCGGTGATGAATAAAATTGTGGGTGCTGCCACTATCAACCAGAATGATGACCTTTCGGTGCTTGAGGTAACCAATTAACTTGAGGGTTTGGGGGGCAGAGAAGCTGGTGAGAGCATTGAGGGAAATGATTGGTTCCACTTCGGGAGGGTCGGAGGGAGGGTTTATGTCAGTGATTCCTGGTGAATCGGGCATAAGGGAAGTTTCAACATCCTCTTTTGGAATATCCCCAGAGATGGCCATAAAAAGATTTTGTTCCTTACATTGGTGGCCCGGGAAATATTTTTCATCACAATTATAACAGAGACCTTTGAGTTGGTGTTCAACCATTTCAGCCCTGGTCAATTTTTGGATCTTTAATGGGGCGGAGGGATAAAGGAAGGCTTACAATTTTGGGAGGAAACAATTTGTTGTTCTTCTTTAGATTTTTTAGTAGCCTCCACCCAAGTCACAGGTCGAGCCATGAGGACATGGGCCTGAATCTCCTCCTTGAGGCCTTGTTGGCAGCCAATTAAATTTTTTCAATTGCCCTAAAAGCTGCCTACACCTATTGTCTCTTGAACGTCAATTTATCGTCACATTCTGCAAATAAACGATATTTTCTTTCCTTGCGACAATTGCAATTTGGTCTTGTTTCAATTTTCACGACTGAAAGCGTGAAAACTCCTCCATCGTTATTTTAATTATCATGATCTACTTATCAAAATTCTGATTGGTGCTTACCTTTGGTTTATTATAGGGCTAAGGACATTTTTCAAACTATGACATTCTTGCTTTGATTACGCAACTTGGCTTTTATTTTGGTTGATAAGATATTGAGCATGAGAATTTATGAGTTATACCTGATTTCATAAGAGTTATGGTTGATTTTGTTTTAATCCTTACTATTATAAGCTCTTGGCTTATTGACTTTATGAAATCTCTTATCGTGCTTTATAAACTTTGATTATACACCAAGCGCAATATATGATTTTGATTTTATATTGAATGGCAATGGTTTGAGGTTTTACAATGGCACATTGACTTAATTTTTGGCTCTCGATTTTATGGTTTGAATTATTATAGGCGCATATTCAAAACTATGGGTTCGATTTAATGTTGAACGATCGTGGTTTCAAACTACACATTGGCATTGATATAATTGTCCACCGTTTAAACATTGGGTTGGCCGAATAGTTCATTTTTTGGTTATGATTAATTGAACAGGGATGGTACTGCGCCATTAATGTTTTGCATGACGGTGAACTAACCCACCACCTTCGCACACGCATATTCATTCACCTCCCCTTTCATCGTTCTCATAGCTGTTAGAAAAAATGATTTTGCTCCTGTGTGTTTATCCAAACCCTCCCATGAGCCCGAGCCATGGCGCTAGTCGTAAGGGCTGAACCCAATGGCTACCAGGCATTGTTAATGTTTGATGGTGCTTACAGCGACCTGGAAGAATTCGGATGGCTCCCGTTCATTCGAAAGTTTGATGGTTATAACCCTAGCGTGGCTCGGCAATTTGCATTAACTTTCGATGGCTGTCGAGCCAAGATTGGGGATGTGCAGTTGGAAATTGATGAGAAATTTCTCAGTCTGGCCACCGGTCTGCCTGCTGTCGGACAGAGATGGTCGAAAAATTGTAAAGTTGAGGATGTCCCATGGAAATTACTCTTTCAGTCACGAAGAGTGAGCTCCTGTGACAAGGGTTTGCCTGCAAACATGCTTAAGCAGCGTTGGCACGACTTGCTCATGGTAATCAAGCAATTCATTACTTGTGAGGGCAGGTATGGTTTCGTGTTCTTGTATCACCTTCAGCTACTTATAGTTTTCATAGGCTATGAGATTAATATGCCTTTCTACCTGCATAGGAGTCTGTTTAAAATGTCCAAAATGTTCAAACGAAGCCAGGCCGAGAACAACCTATTTCATTTTGGGTTAATTAAAATGCTGGTGGTTTGTCATTTGGGGTTACATCGGGACTGTTGGAATGATTTTCTTAAATGCAATAATTTTGATGAGTCAAGCCCACCACAGGTTGATAAACCTGTGGTGAGCGAAACCAAGTCAGTACCCCCTATCCCTTACAGTGCCCTGCTACCCAAACCTCTACCCGAGCCACCTTTTGACCTACCCAATTCTGTCACCGAGGATGTGGAGAATGTTAAACCCATGGCTAAAAAGCCCAAGACCAAACCCATTGCCAATTCTAAAGGCAAGAAAAATGCCTGGTTAATCTCTCGCATGACAAGAAACAAACCGAGAGCACCTGTCAACCCTGACCCTATTGAGCTCAGCGAAGATTCAGACTCGGAAATTGAACGTTTCCTAGCAAGCGAGTATCCCTATTCCGAAGGTCTGTGTGATAAACCCACATATGATTTTGTCAAGAACCTACCACCTTGTTTACGAGATGATCCGAATTATCCTGGCATTAAAATGCCTTATGAAACCCCTGGTGACTCGTCGAAACCCCCTCCTATTCTATCTCAACTAGATGCTCCACCGTGTGATCAATGTGGTGCATGGCTGGAAAGGTATTACATTGATGTGCCAATGCTGCAATCCAGAATTCATGCTCTGGAAGAGCAAGTTGCAAAGCTCTCCAATCAAAAGGGTAAGATGTCATCCACTGACAAGAAGCAGCGAACAACAGGTTCAATTTTTCTTAAAAACGTGGAGTTGGCAACAACATTCGTCAATTCAAAATTGGCGTAGCTAGATCAACCTCACTGGTATGACTTTCACCTATTTATATGACAAATTCATAAACCCTGTTTACACCGTCGATTTACTCTATCAACACAAGCATGCACTATTGTATATAATGTTGTTTTGATAAATCAATTTTCATTATTGTTTGAGTTTGATTGGATTCATCTTTGATTCGAGTGATCTCGAGATAGATTTGATTTGTTTTGGCTTCAATCGAATGCTTTGTTGGTAATCGAAGTTGTTGATATTTACTAAACACAGGTCGTTTCTGGTATTCTAATATTGAACACAGTCAATGACTCGATTTGAATTTGTTGTACTCTATACAATATGGTTGGCATAATGATTAAATGTAATATTTCATGTCTCTTTCGATCAATTCGAATGTCATTCTGTTAATGCATAACTAAAGTGCAAGCTGTTTGATTCACATCGTTTGACTGTGTTATCAGCCCGATCCATATTTCAACAAACATACTGTTTAAAGTTAATTTGGGAATGGAAGTGATTATGTCTAAGATTACAATTTGTTTGTATATCTGACTCAGTTACGATTCATTCTGATTGTTACCCAGTTATGGTTATCACTGCTTTTGGTGGTTATGATCACTATTTTCGATTATGTCTGTTGACTGTGTGGTGATCAATAACGAAATTCATTGAGTATGATTTCGTCGAATACAATCAAAGCAATTTACCTATTTTTACACTTTGGTTGAATGATATCTATTGCTATGACTATTACGATTCAATGATGATTACGATCATTATTTTGGTCATATCTGTTAACTGTGTGACACTCAAGAGACCAAAAACATTGGCAGAGTTTGTGGATACTGTTATGCATGTTTCGTTTTGACCATAATCGTAACGGCCTTTCTATATCAGCATTTGATTAAAATAATATGAATTTTATGCACAGCTGTAACCAATCGATTTGCATTGTGTTCGATTGTAGCTATATCAATTTTGATTACATCACAATCTACTTGTAATTGTGTTTGGATATGGAACAGTGTGGTTATTATTTGACCCGATTCTAGGGCAACTAAAAACAAAGCATTCTTATCCTGTCCCGATTGCATTCTTTTCGATTTGATTTGATCTATATGATACATTTGCTTGAGCCATTAGTAATTCGATTTTAATGTTTATTAAAAGAAAATTAAATTGGATTGTTTTAAAAAAGGATTTCGTTTAATTGTTATCTGATTCTATATGCTATTCTAGACTAGCTACAGAATCAGATGATTCTGTAGCTAAGTCTGTAGGATCATTTTTTTTGTATTTTGTTACTGAAATATCCTTCTAATTTGATATTTGTGTCTTATTACAGGTAAATTCGAATTGCAGTTGAGTTTATGAGCAGTTGGAGGATACCTCAAAGATTTCACTTGCATTTCAGTTGCTTAGTTTAGTAGATTTTGGGATTTTCCCCTGATTATGTAAAACTGTTTGATAATTATTCACAGGGATGTTTTACCCTATGGAGAGACTTATATAAACTTATGATTTTTGTAATAATGTTCATCCTCATTCGTGGGAGAACAAGGATATGGATTTCTGATACAGACTGGAGCAGAATTGATGTTTTGTCACAGCTTTAGCTTCTCAATATATCAACATTTTGTATCATGTTTTGTATATCACTTTGTCTATGATTTATGACTACTTTATCTATCTAGATCATGTGCAAATGATATAATCTTAATTACTGTGATCCATATCTGGTTTCTTCTAATTGTATAAAAATACATAACAATTGTTAATTCAGTTTATGAATGACAGGTTTATCTTCTTCATTGATTGAATTATTCAATATAAGTTTCTTGCATAGTAGGTTTCCCTCATTGTGAAAATTTATAATCATAAGATTGTTATGATCTTTTATGTCTTGTTTGTCCTGTTAACAACTTGAAGAGCAGTGCAACAGATCGTTTACAAGAAGCTTTTGGGATTAACCGGTGCGAATTTCTTCCTCCGACCAGCTTCAGAGTTATCACACACAGGATAAACTACGAGCGCTTTCAGGTCAGCTAGTCTTTTCTTTGCTGTTTTCATTAAGTAGTTAAGTTTAGAAATAATTTTAATTAGATTTATAATGGGTTGTTTAATTTCAGTAAATATATTAGGTTGTTTAATTTCAGTAGTTTTATTTCATTTTCATAAAATATAAAAAGTCAAAAAACATATCTTGCTCTTAGGGCAGTAATCAATTGAGTTTTGCAGGTTTTAAATAAATCTGTAGATTGTTTATATTATACATTTGTGAATAATTAATATTGCAGTTGTTAATTAGATAGTTGATTTGAGTTATTACAATAGTAATAAGTATATTGTATATAATAGTTAGAATAGTTAGTTTAATTTGTATTTAGTTTAGTTTATATAGTAGTTTGTTTTAATTAGATTAGTGAAATAATTAGTTTGTTGTTTTTAGTTAGTTAGTTTATTTCCTTTTTAGTTTTAGTTAGGTTGTTTTAGTTAGTTTTAGTTTTAGTTAGTTCAGATTAGTTTCTCTTTAGTTTTCTTAAAAGACCTTAGGGTGGCCAACGGAGCCGTTAAACGCGTCAGGGTGGTCCATTCCAAACGGCTTGGGTTATTTAGACAATCCCGGACCGATTCCACTCTCCCAGTTGACGGACGGACTGTTTCATCCGTCAACAAATGGCGCTATAAGGAGGGCCTAAACTTAATTAATGGCACGAGGTGGTCGCAAGACTCCTCCCCCACCTAATCGCACACCTATAGTGACTAGAATCCGTTCACAAGATAATATCCCCCCTCAAATAGCAGCTACTTCAACCGAAGATCAACAGATCATAGTTGAGCCAGCAACCCCTAATCCTACAAGTGGTAGCACCCAGGAGATTATTCGTCAGTCTCTTATTAAAACACATAGTGCCTTGGCCCGTCTTAGGCAACCAAACCGCCTGTGGGGCCAACCTTTAGACTTCTCTGATATCAGAGAACAGTTAGGCGATATAGACCTCACTGTGAATCCTTCATATCCAAACACAAATCCTACTGCAAGAGGATCTGGGATACCTCCTTCACCTCCTCCTTCACCTCCTCCCTCTTCAGGGGGAGATTCCTCTTCTGACGAAGGAAATCCACCTTCACGTCCTCCTACACCCACTACCCCAATGGCAAATCAGAACAACCCTGCCAGACCCTGGTTGGACCAGGATGTTGTAGCTGTACCTGGACCTCAGCACCCTTTACCTAAGCACCTGGAAAAATGGCTTCCTAAGTTTGATTCTGATTCAAAACAGATAGCGAAAGACCATATACAAATTTTTATGCTAGCCATCAGACTCCGCAATGTTGAACATGAAGATGTAGTCTACAGGTTGTTCCCTTACACCTTTGAGGGTAATGCATCCACTTGGTATTTTGCCCAACAGCCTCATACCATAGTATCTTGGGAAAAGTTTGAGTCTTGTTTTTTGGAAAAATTCGGAGATGGCAAACCTCCAGAAGTCTTAGTCATGGATCTTTCAAGCTTAAAAATGAACCCGAAAGAAAAAGTCAAATATTTTAATCAAATATTTCTAACACTTAAAAATCGAATCCCCGCAGACTCTATTTCTGCAGAAAGTCTTGTAATAGCTTACTACACTAAAGCTCTACATCAAAGTATAGCTATTTGGGTTAAAAGATCTAAAAAGGCCACGTTGTTAGAAGCCTTTGAAGAGGCTACTCAGATTGAAAAAGATATACTTAGTCTTAAGGACTCTTCTAGCAACGAAACTAAGACTGTTTCTTCTTCCAAGAAGAAGATTCAAATTCTACCCAGACCTACACAGAACAAAACACGACCCGAAAACTCTGATTTGGAAAATTTAACCAAAGTTGTACAAAACTTATCTAATCAAGTTATTGATTTAAAAAGGTCGAAATAAGAAGCCTCTTCGAGTAAAGGACCCTACAAACCTCCTTTCCGAAAGCCTTTTCCAACCAATCGGCCTAACCCTAGCCCTGAAGGCATGAACTTAGAAAGTTTGCAATATGCTCTCCAGTCAATTCTAGGAGCCCAAGATGACTTGATACCTCCTGAGATCCCTCAAGAGGAAATCGAGCAAGAAACAACTCAAGAAGAAGAGTCTTCTCCAAACATCTTTGGACACTTCTCGGACAGCAGCTTCCAAGCTAACTTCGAGACTGTTCACCCTTACAACACTAGGAGTAAGACAGCCAATAAATCTCCTGCCGAAAACACTGCAACTTTACCTCCTAAACCATCTAAATCAGTAGAAACTAAACAAAGTAATGTTGGCCCTAAATTAGATTATGATATTGTTGAAGATCTAAAAAAATTAAGGGCTAACATTTCCATTTATGGGTTGTTGAAGTTTCCATTTTTATTACAGAAGATGTTGCAAAATATTTCAGACAATAGCAAGAATGGTAATTCAAATGGTAACAAGGTTGGACAAAGCAAAGTTCCTCAGAAGACTTCCACAAAAGATAATCCTGGTTCTCAAGACAAAGGAAGCCTTCCTGTAACACTTGTAAATAATGTAAATAATGTAAATAATGTAAATAATGTAAAAAATTCAGATAAGGTAGTCTTAGAAAATGCGAGTAAGAAACCACAAGCAACTACTCTAAGTACTCGCAAGAATGTACCTCCTTTTCTTTTAACTTTCGAAATCTTCAACAGAAATGTGCATAATTGTATGGTTGACTCGGGAGCATCATCAAACGTGATGCCTTGGTCAGTCTGCCAAAAGATCAATGCTGAAGTAGAACCATCTTCTTTGAAAATCACACAACTTGATCGAACAGATGTCAAAGTTATAGGCGAATTGAAAAATGTATTGATTAGGTTGTCATCTAACCCAAAAGTTCATCAGGTTATTGATATAATTGTGGTGGATATTCTAGAATTGTATGGCATGTTTTTGAGCAGGTACTGGTCGGAGCAGCTACATGGTTACTTCGCAACGGACTGGTCTTACTTATGGCTTCCAGAAAACGGTAAGCCCAACAAGATCAGAGTGAATCGTGAACGTTACCTTAAGTTCACGGTTACAGACTTGAATGACCCCAGCGAACCATACACACCTCTTGCTGATTCACCCGAAGTCCAAGGGATGGATACCTTCTTTGGAAATTTCATGGCTGAAGTTTCACCTATCAAAAATCCAGAACGACAGTCCGAGATCATAGCATATGTGCAACCAACAACTTCTATGTAACAGTCCCATGAGCCCGATGGAAACCAAATTTGGTCTCTATATTTCGATGGTGCTAAGTCTAAAGAAGGAGCTGGTGCAGGCTGCATCATCATTG
Organism: Picea glauca; assembly: GCA_000966675.3. Lineage (NCBI taxonomy): Eukaryota > Viridiplantae > Streptophyta > Pinopsida > Pinales > Pinaceae > Picea > Picea glauca. The sequence continues at coordinate 148,112 of JZKD02S1474478.1, read as the reverse complement.
ATCCAGCAGGTAACAAAACATTATTGTCTTGTAGACTAGAATTTGAATGCACTAACAATACTGCAGAATATGAGGCTTTACTGCAAGGTCTCAGAAAAGCCTTAGACATGAACATTCAAAATCTGGTTGTATTAGGCGACTCTGAGATAGTGGTTAGGCAGGTAAGAGATTCTATACACTGTCTTACCCCGCATCTCAAATGTTACCAGTCTGAGGTATGGATTTTAATGAACAAATTTTCTGCTTTTAATATAAATTCCATTCCTAGATTAAATAATGCTGAAGCAGATCTACTAGCTAATGTTGCCTCTAAACTTCTTCCTGTAGAAGGCTTATCCCCAAACGCATTCTCCGTGGAGCTATTGTTTCGACCATCAGTTCCAGACAATATCAAAAATTGGAGAGTATTTGATGATGATCAACAGATCATTAACTTTTTGCACATGGAAGAAACCTTTCAAGGAGCAGCGATAGATGAACAAACGCATGATGACAATTTGCATGACTTTACGGTAATACCTGACCCAAAATCTCCTGAAGCTCTATTGGACATGGTAAATTTCATACCCAAATCTGTTGTTAGACTAGAAAAGTTTTATGATTTTGAAGATAAATTTAAAAAGATGGTCAATTGCAAAACAAATAGTTCCTCATTGTCTTATGAAAAAGTTAATCTAGGAACTAGCGAAAATCCTCAGTGTATCAATCTAGGCTTGGGATGTAGTAAACAAGAAAAAGATGCTTTTGTCAAATTATTTAAATAATTCAAGGATGTCTTTGCATGGACTTACGATGATCTTAAAATGTTTGATCCTAATATTATACAGCATGTCATCCCGATGAAGCCCCAAACCTTGCCCTTCCAACATAAACTGAGGAAAATGCATCCTAAATTAGAACCGATCGTACAAAAAGAATTGAATAAACTCCTAAGTGATAAAATAATTTTTCCTGTTAGACATACTCAATGGGTATCCAACCTTGTCCCAGTGAGAAAGAAAAACGGGGAAATTCGACTTTGTGTCGATTTCCGAAACCTCAACAAAGCGTCTGACAAAGATAACTATCCTGTCCCTCCCATGGAACAGATCTTGCAACAAGTATCTGGTTCCGAGAGGCTATCCTTACTGGATGGTTTCTCTGGATATAACCAAGTCTTGATGTCTCCGCCAGACCAACTAAAAACTACCTTCCGTACCCCGTGGGGCACCTATGCTTATCGCAAAATGCCCTTTGGATTGATTAACGTTGGTGCTACCTTTCAGAGAGCAATGGACATTGCTTTTAGAGGCTTAATCAATCACTCCGTAGTAGTTTACTTAGATGATGTGACCGTTTACTTTAAAAACAAAGACGATCATCTAGCTCACTTGCGAGCCATTTTTCTACGATGTCGTAAATACGACATCTCTTTGAACCCAAAGAAGTCCATCTTTGCAGTAGAACAGGGTAAATTACTAGGATTCATTGTGTCTAGTGATGGAATGATTATTGACCCCGAGAGGACCCAAGTCATTGCTAAACTTCCCCCACCTACCTCCAAGAAATCCATGCAGTCTTTCTGAGGCCAGATTAATTTCGTGAGAAGATTTGTCCCCAGTTTCTCCGAAATGGTCAGGCCTCTCCAAAATCTGATTAAGAAAGACACCCAATATCACTAGGGACCCACAGAAAACCAAGCTTTCAATGACATAAAGAAGGCCATAATAGATGCTCTGTCTCTCATGAGCCCTGATTTTTCTCAAGATTTTACACTTTATACTTTTGCCTATGATCGTTCCTATGCCGCGGTCCTAACTCAGAAGAAATTTGAAAATAATGAAGTACCCATTGCCTTTATGAGCTCTACTTTCAAAGGTGTTGAACTTAATTACCTAGCGGTTGATCGGCAGGCCTACACTGTTTTCAAAGCAGTTAAGCATTTCCGATCTTATCTCCTGAAGTTGAGGACGAAGGTCATTGTTCCCTACCCTTCCGTCAGGAACTTGTTAGTGCAAAAGGAGTTAGGAGAGAAAAGAGCCAACTGGGTCACCTCCTTGCAGGAGTATGACTTAGAGATCACCCCAGCACAGATCGTGAGAGGCCAAGGGTTGTGTAAGTTGGTAGTTGATTCAAAAAATGAACAGAGAGAAGATAATGATACGTCAAACCTAGAACAACGTGATCAAAGTTTGATTTGTTGCGCACAAAACCTCGTAAGTCCTTGGTATGACGATATTCGATTTTATCTTGAACATGGATCAGCCCCCCATCACCTTGACCCTACCAAAAGAAGAGCGTTGAGACTAAAGTCCGCCTCCTTTCATCTAGTTAATGGTATACTGTTTCGTCAGAATGTCGATGGCGTACTGATGCGTTGTCTTGAAAAGGACGAAGCAGAGAAAGTCTTACTTGAGTTGCATGCGGGAGAAGCTGGTGGTCACTTCAATGGCAACACCATTGCTCATAAGGTTTTAAGAGCCGGTTATTACTGGTCGACTCTTTTTAGAGACACCCATGCCTTGTGTCGTAAATGTATTATCTTCCAGAAAGCATCAGGGCGGTTACAAAAACCAGCCTTCCCCTTGCAACCCGTCATAGTCGATTCTCCTTTCCAGCAATGGGGCCTTGATATCATTGGTCCTATTAACCCTCCATCCTCACAACAACACAAGTATATTGTGACAGCCACTGATTACTTTACTCGATGGTCTGAAGCTGCCGCGCTAAAAACTGTTACCACAAGTCAGGTGATTGCCTTTCTGAATTTGAATATCATTACTCGTTTCGGTATCCCTGATTGTCTAGTCTTTGATAATGCTTCATACTTTTCCTCTCTTGATATGAGTGAGTTCGCTTTGGAGAAAGGAATAAAGCTTAAGTATTATGCTAGTTATTACCCCCAGGGAAATGGCTTAGCAAAATCAACAAACAAGAACTTGATCAAGATTATCAAGAGAACCGTGGCTGAAAATCACAAGAACTGGCACAATGCACTGCTTAATGCACTGTGGGCTGATAGGGTAACACCCAAAGCTGCCATAGGTAACTCCCCCTTTTTCCTTGTTTATGGCAGAGAAGTCGTTCTGCCACCTCACATTCTTCTTCCTTCGCTTCAATTATCACAAAAAGTTCAAGAAGAATATTGTCCCCCTTTAGAAATCCGTATTAACGCTTTGATGAAGTTAAAAGAGGTAAGAACCCAAGCTAAGTGTAAGTTAGACCAACATCAACAATTGATTAAAAGCTAGTTCAATTCTAGTTCTTCTTCTGATAGGAATTTTGAAGTAGGTGATCTCGTCTTAAAGTGGGACAAACCGCATGAGGGTAAGGGTGAGCACACCAAGTTTCAAAATTTGTGGCTTGGACCATTTTTGATTGCTGAAAAGTTGGGTCCTAGTTCCTTTCGATTACAGAATATTGAAGGGTAGCTTGACACCTATCCGGTGAATGGCCAAGCCCTGAAAAGATACTTCGCATGATTTCTACCCTTGTATATTATGTAAATATTTCTTTGGTTTGCATCCTTTTCTTTTCCTTCAGTTTTGATTTTGATTTGGATTGATCGACTTTTGGTGTTTTTGAAGGATATGCATGCCTGTGTACTAAGCAATTCAGATTCAAATCATGAGAAAATTTCTTCACTGAAATAACTTCTGAAAAGTTGTACGAACATCAGTGATATATATTTCTGAAATTGATTTTGTTGTTTGAAAGAAGTTTTCTAATTTCAATATCTGAGAAAAGTTTGTCATGATTATCTTTATCTTTTTACGCTATCCCTTTTCCATAGAGGAATGACTCAAAAGGATGTCTCCCTGTCATAGTAAGTTGTTTTAGAAATAAAACATTTCTGGAGCTGAATAAAGGACAGTGTTAAAAATTCTGATGAGGTCTGAGAAATATGTTAAAATACCAAGATTTTTCAGCGTCACCCCGCTCAGCTATCCATAAAAGAAAAACAAAATAAAAATGTTAATAAGAGTTGTGGGAAGTGTTTGTAAACCCGTCGGGATACTGAACAGGTCCGCTGGCAGTGGGTAAATGCAAGCATGGCGCCAAGACAACTTCGCCAGGGTACTGAACAGGCCCGCTGGCAGCGAAGCAATGTCGGGTACATGAAAATCTGTGAAAAAATATAAGAAACCTCTGTAAAAAGTCCTTTACTCTGATCCGAAACTTCTTGACAGGATACATATGTCTGAGTGGGTTAAATGGCAACCCTGTTGAGGCTATGGACGCCTGCTAGCAGCAGTGGCCATGCCAACAGTATTGAAGGTTTTATCATTAATATCGTGACTTGATGATCTTGAGACTGTTATTAGTTTGCATCTTTTAAAACATCACTGGAAAAGATGGTAAATGTTGATGTTTGTACGATTTTCTGGTGGTTGTTTCTGAGTTGAATTTTTCTCTGCTGTCCTAATCTGAATTTGTTTATTTTGACAGAGATAACTGCTTCTCCCAGTGTGTTGCCATTGTTGGCAGCCAATTCAATTTTTTCAATTGCCCTAAAAGCTGCCTACACCTATTGTCTCTTGAACGTCAAGTTATCGTCGCATTCTGCAAATAAACGATATTTTCTTTCCTTGCGACAATTGCAATTTGGTCTTGTTTCAGTTTTTATGACTGAAAGCGTGAAAACTCCTCCATCGTTATTTTAATTATCATGATCTGCTTATCAAAATTCTAATTGGTGCTTACCTTTGGTTTATTATAGGGCTAAGGACATTTTTCAAACTGTGACATTCTTTCTTTGATTACGCAACTTGGCTTTTATTTTGGTTGATAAGATATTGAGCATGAGAATTTATGAGTTATACCTGATTTCATAAGAGTTATGGTTGATTTTGTTTTAATCCTTACTATTATAAGCTCTTGGCTTATTGACTTTATGAAATCTCTTATCGTGCTTTATAAACTTTGATTATACACCAAGCGCAATATATGAGTTTGATTTTATATTGAATGGCAATGGTTTGAGGTTTTACAATGGCACATTGACTTAATTTTTGGCTCTCGATTTTATGGTTTGAATTATTACAGGCGCATATTCAAAACTATGGGTTCGATTTAACGTTGAATGATCGTGGTTTCAAACTACACATTGGCATTGATATAATTGTCCCCCATTTAAACATTGGGTTGGCCGAATAGTTCATTTTTTGGTTATGATTAATTGAACAGGGATGGTACTACGCCATTAATGTTTTGCATGATGGTGAAATAACCCACCACCTTCGCACGCGCATATTCATTCACCTCCCCTTTCATCGTTATCATAGCTGTTAGCAAAAACAATTTTTCTCCTGTGTGTTTATCCAAACCCTCCCATGAGCCCGAGCCATGGCGCCAGTCGTAAGGGCTGAACCCAATGGCTGCCAGGCATTGTTAATGTTTGATGGTCCTTACAGCGACCTGGAAGAATTCGGATGGCTCCAGTTCATTCAAAAGTTTGATGGTTATAACCCTAGCATGGCTCGGCAATTTGAATTAACTTTCGATGGCTGCCGAGCCAAGATTGGGGATGTGCAGTTGGAAATTGATGAGAAATTTCTCAGTCTGGCCACCGATCTACCTGCTGTCGGAAAGAGATGGTTGAAAAATTGTAAAGTTGAGGATGTCTCATGGACATTACTCTTTCAGTCAGGAAGAGTGATCTTCTATGACAAGGGTTTGCCTGCAAACATGCTTAAGCAGCGCTGGCACGACTTGCTCATGGTAATCAAGCAATTCATTACTTGCGAGGGCAGGTATGGTTTCATGTTCTTGTATCACCTTCGGCTACTTATGGTTTTCATAGGCTATGAGCTTAATATGCCTTTCTACCTGCATAGGAGTCTGTTTAAAATGTACAAAAGGTTCAAATGAAGCCAGGCCGAGAACAGCCTATTTCATTTTGGGTTAATTAAAATGCTGGTGGTTTGTCATTTGGGGTTACATTGGGACTGTTGGAATGATTTTCTTAAACGCAATAATTTTGATGAGTCAAGCCCACCACAGGTTGATAAACCTGTGGTGAGCGAAACCAAGTCAGTACCCCATGTCCCTTACAGTGCCCTGCTACCCAAACCTCTACCTGAGCCACCTTTTGACCTACCCAATTCTGTCACCGAGGATGTGGAGAATGTTAAACCCGTGGCTAAAAATCCCAAGACCAAACCCATTGCCAATTCTAAAGGCAAGAAAAACGCCCGGTTAATCTCTCGCATGACAAGAAACAAACCGAGAGCACCTGTAAACCCTTACCCTATTGAGCTCAGTGAAGATTCTGACTCGGAAATTGAACGTTTCCTAGCAAGCGAGTATCGCTATTCCGAAGGTCTGTGTGATAAACCCGCATATGATTTGTCAAGAACCTACCACCTTGTTTATGAGATGATCTGAATTATCCCGGCATTAAAATGCCCTGTGAAACCCCTGGTGACTCGTCGAAACCCCCTCCTATTCTATCTCAACTAGCTGCTCCACCATGTGATCAGTGTGGTGCATGGCTGGAAAGGTATTACATTGATGTGCCAATGCTGCAATCCAGAATTCATGCTCTGGAAGAGCAAGTTGTAAAGCTCTCTAATCAAAAGGGTAAGATGTCATCCACTGACAAGAAGTAGCGAACAACAGGTTCGATTTTGTTCAAGAACGTGGAGTCGGCAACAACATTCGTCAATTCAAAATTGGCGTAGCTAGATCAACCTCACTGGTATGACTTTCACCTATTTATACGACAAATTCATAAACCCTGTTTACACCGTCGATTTACTCTGTCAACACAAGCATGCACTATTGTATATAATGTTGTTTTGATAAATCAATTTTCATTATTGTTTGAGTTTGATTGGATTCGGCTTTGATTCGAGTGATCTCGAGATAGATTTGATTTGTTTTGGCTTCAATCGAATGCTCTGTTGGTAATCGAAGTTGTTGATATTTACTAAACACAGGTCGTTTCTGGTATTCTAATATTGAACACAGTCGATGACTCGATTTGAATTTGTTGTACTCTATACAATATGGTTGGCATAATGATTAAATGTAATATTTCATGTCTCTTTCGATCAATTTAAACGTCATTCTGTTAATGCATAACTAAAGTGCAAGCTGTTCGATTCACATCGTTTGACTGTGTTATCAGCCTGATCCATATTTCAACAAACATACTGTTTAAAGTTAATTTGGGAATGGAAGTGATTATGTCCAAGATTACGATTTGTTTGTATATCTGACTCAGTTACGATTCGTTCTGATTGTTACCCAGTTATGGTTATCACTGCTTTTGGTGGTTATGATCATTATTTTAGATTATGTCTGTTGACTGTGTGGTGATCAATAACGAAATTCATTGAGTATGATTTCGTCGAATACAATCAAAGCAATTTACCTATTTTTACACTTTGGTTGAATGATATCTATTGCTATGACTATTACGAGTCAATGATGATTACGATCATTATTTTGGTCATATATATTAACTGTGTGACACTCAAGTGACCAAAAACATTGGCATAGTTTGTGGATACTGTTATGCATGTTTCGTTTTGACCATAATCGTAATGGCCTTTCTATATCGACATTTGATTAAAACAATATGAATTTTATGCACAACTGTAACCAATCGATTTTCATTGTGTTCGATTGTAGCTATATCAATTTTGATTACATCACGATCTACTTGTAATTGCATTTGGATATGGAACAGTGTGGTTATTATTTGACCCAATTCTAGGGCAACTAAAAACAGAGCATTCTTATCCTGTCCCGATTGCATTCTTTTCGATTTGATTTGATCTGTATGATACATTTGCTTGAGCCATTAGTAATTCGATTTTAATGTTTATTAAAAGAAAATTAAATTGGATTGTTTTAAAAAAGGATTTCGTTTAATTGTTATCTGATTCTATATGCTATTCTAGACTAGCTACAGAATCAGATGATTCTGTAGCTAAGTCTGTAGGATCATTTTTTTTGTATTTTGTTACTGAAATATCCTTCTAATTTGATATTTGTGTCTTATTACAGGTAAATTCGAATTGCAGTTGAGTTTATGAGAAGTTGGAGGATACCTCAAAGATTTCACTTGCATTTCAGTTGCTTAGTTTAGTAGATTTTGGGATTTTCCCCTGATTATGTAAAATTGTTTGATAATTATCCACAGGGATGTTTTACCCTGTGGAGAGACTTATATAAACTTATGATTTTTGTAATAATGTTCATCCTCATTCATGGGAGAACAATGATATGGATTTCTGATACAGACTGGAGCAGAATTGATGTTTTGTCACAGCTTTAGGTTCTCAATATATCAACATTTTGTTTCATGTTTTGTATATCACTTTGTCTATGATTTATGACTACTTTAGCTATCTAGATCATCTGCAAATGATATAATATTAATTACTGTGATCCATATCTGGTTTCTTCTAATTGTATAAAAATACATAACAATTGTTAATTCAGTTTGTGAATGACAGGTTTATCTTCTTCATTGATTGAATTATCCAATATAAGTTTCTTGCATAGCAGGTTTCCCTCATTGTGAAAATTTATAATCATAAGATTGTTATGATCTTTTATGTCTTGTTTGTCCTGTTAACAACTTGAAGAGCAGCGCAGCAGATCGTTTACGAGAAGCTTTTGGGATTAATCGGTGCAAATTTCTTCCTCCGACCAGCTTCAGAGTTATCACACACAGGATAAACTACGAGCGCTTTCAGGTCATCTATTCTTTTCTTTGCTGTTTTCATTAAGTAGTTAAGTTTAGAAATAATTTTAATTAGATTTATAATAGGTTGTTTAATTTCAGTAAATATATTAGGTTGTTTAATTTCAGTAGTTTTATTTCATTTTCATAAAATATAAAAAGTCAAAAAACATATCTTGCTGTCTTAGGGCAGTAATCAATTGAGTTTTGCAGGTTTTAAATAAATCTGTAGATTGTTTATATTATACATTTGTGAATAATTAATATTGCAGCTGTTAATTAGATAGTTGATTTGAGTTATTACAATAGTAATAAGTAGATTGTATATAATAGTTAGAATAGTTATTTTAATTTGTATTTAGTTTACTTTATATAGTAGTTTGTTTTAATTAGATTAGTGAAATAATTAGTTTGTTGTTTTTAGTTAGTTAGTTTATTTCCTTTTTAGTTTTAGTTAGTTTAGATTAGTTTCTCTTTGGTTTTCTTAAAAGACCTTAGGGCGGCCAACGGAGCCATTAAACTCATCAGGGTGGTCCATTCCAAACGGCTTGGGTTATTTAGACAACCCCGGACCGGTTCCACTCTCCCAATTGACGGACAGACTGTTTCGTCCGTCAACAGGCCTGTTACCCATGATTTTGGTCATCTAGATGGTGTATTAACAATGGTGTACTCAGGCTCTCAACAAGAACTTTCTCTTGAGAAAAAGTGGAATTCATCTCCTTCCATAAAACATGTTTTTGAAGAGAGTTCGCAGGTTGCATATGGCCTAGGGTACGGGAATGACCCATTCTTGTAGGCTACCTTCATCTAGGGTACGAACCTCTCGCACTATGCTCTATACCTAGGGTGCGAACTTGATGTCAAGCTTGGAAAAAAGATGAAATCTCAATGGTTTTAGAAAGGAATCTTCTAGATAATGGGTTGTCATTCGAATGGTTATCATTTTACTGGTTTCCCTGATTTGGTGGGATCATTCTCATCCATGTAACCATCTCATCCTCTCTTATATATTGATGGGACTCTCATGGAAAAGGTTAAGAAAGATTATTTGGAGAATTGGTGAAGGAATTGTGTGAAGAACCCAGCTTGAATAAGAGCTTGGAGACTCTAGCAAGTCTATTAAGAGGAATTGGATCTTCTTCATGCAAGGATTGAGCAAGTGTGTGTGTTAGGAGCCAAGAGTCACCGAAAGGAAGCTTGCTACATCAAGGCGATCAGGTTGTATCTTCTAATTTTGATTAATATGATACAGCGGCATGTCCTTTTCCCATAAAGTCATTCTTACTTTATTGTGTAATTCCTTGATCATACACATAAGTTGACAATTGAATACGTTTAGCTATCTTCACTTTGGTTGGTTTGTGTTGTCTTGGTTTTGACCTCACGAGAGCACCAGAGCGAAGCGGGAGCAACAAAGACCCAAGGAAGTGATTCAAAGGTATGTCACTTGTTCCTCCTTATTAACTATTTCAATGGTCATAACTTAGGGAAAGAGTCATGTCCTGTCCTGTTTTGTTCTAGATCTAGGTGGATCTAGGGAGATCTGTTAGTGTCCGCACCTACCGATTAGTCCGAAAACAAAATTGGCGACTCCACTGGGGATACAACCCTTTTCTTTGTGGTTTTTGGTGTTTTTCCTTGGCCATTTGCTCTTGCCTTACTTTCTTTATCTTTGTCAATCTTTGAGTCTTCAGGACATCCTGATAGACTCTCTGGGTCTAGAAGTCCCTTCAAAATTTTTCTCTTTTTCCAAAATTTTGCCTAGTTTCAGGCGTTCTCGCACTGAACCCCACAGTGGCCTATGAGAATCACTTGATTTTGCAGTCTTCCTTTTAATCCAGTGTGAGGTTCTCGCACCCTGCTCAGAGATCACCTGCGAGAATGCTCCATTCTTGCACTATGTAGTACTGCTATCCTGCGAACCCTCTTTAAAAAAATTTGGATTTAAGATTTCTGCATGTTCAGATGCCCAGATCAATATAAGTGTTTAAAAAGAACTTATTGGACCATTGGTTGATGTTTTCTTGACTTCGGATTTTGTGCACGATCAGTCTTGGGAAATCTAAGGCTCTTCCTGTCCATCTTTTTCTCAACTCTAATCTCTTGACTTTTCTTGGCAAAGATATACTCTCTGATCCTAGATCTGAGCACTTGTTTGGTTAGGAGCCGGTGATTGGTTTGAAAGTTGAGATTCTTTGTCTTTTTCATTTGCTCATTATTTAGAAGATCATTATTCTTATGCAATTGAAAAGACTAGTTTTGTCTGCTTGTTGTTTTTGTCTTCATTGAAAGATTGGTTTGGGTTTTTGTTGATTGATTTTTCATTAGTTATTGGTTTTCCTTATCTTCACCACCATGGTGTAGATCCTTTTTGAAAAGTAAAAAACATTTTTTCTTTCAAAAGCATTTTTGAAAATATTGGAAATCAATTGTTGAAATAGTTGAAAAAGAACGAATAGAGAATTGTCATTATTGTGTGATTCATTGAGATCACATTTTAAAGGAAATTGTGTATCATAGTACAAGGTTGTTCTAGAACATTTCTCTTTCCCTCCCGTACATAGAATTCATCGAACGAAATTGATATATTTCATTCCCATCTATGCATTGTTGGGTCAGAGTCTCACACAACATTAGTTTCGCCTCCGTTCCCTTGAGTAACAACAGCTCTTAAAAAATATTGCGCAATTTTAAAACTTAACTAGTAACTCTTTTCTAGGGCTCTATTACACAAACAATTAGCTAGGCTAGCGCTTTGGAATAGGTAGAGAGATGCACTCTCCAAAGCACAAAACACACAATATCATCTTGTGTTAAGGAGTGTCAAAATTCCATTGACAACATTATGTCCTAGGAAGCCCTTATCACACAAGGGTCAAACACGAGGTCGCATTCATATTGACGAAGTTACTCACCCTGCTTTGTTGATATCAGTGTAGAGATTGCACGTATTATAGAGATCACTTAGAGGTATACCCACAATGATGAGTGGAATCCTCTTGAGTTGATTTTGGGCTAGATACCCTGCCCTTGCGTGTGGATCGAACTGTCGACTGTCCCCCCAGGATTTATTGTTGTCGGTGGTGACCTTAGTGGCCTATCTTCTTAAGATCTTACACAAGGTGACTGTGAAAGGGAAAGTCTTCACGGTACCTGGAATTGATGTTGGCCAAACTCACTCGGGCTCCTTGGAGGGTATACCCATGATTATGTGTGGGAGCTTGCACCAGGGTGTAAGTCTGTTAAGCAGGTCATCAACGTAACTTTTCCACCCTAGCCCAGCCCCTTCTCATCTCGTTGTTGCGACGTTGGATTTCATCACCAACTAGTAACTTCGGAATTAGAAGGTCTTGTTTGCTTGGTATTGTTTCCTAGATTTTGTTTACTAGCGCGTGCTGTTTGTTTACCCAAGTTGACCATAAGACTATCTTCGTAAGTTTGTAACTCGTTCACAACTGAGCCCCCACGTCGTTCCCGTAGAATGCAGGGTTTATCTCCAGAGCATCTGGAAGGTTCTCAACCCTTATATACAAACTCACTCAAGGGCTCTCCTCAACAGAGTGAAGTCCAGGATGTCTCCACCCCACAAGTGGAAAGAAATGACTCTCTAGAACATTTCCGAATCACAAATTCTTGAGAGGATTTTTGGCTTCACCCCGATTCTGAGAGACATTTTATGCAAGAGAATTCTTCCGGAGACATAATTGTTGTGTATTTTGGATCTCCGACTGGACTTGAAGGTCACGATCTTTTTTGGTCTACTGGCATTTTTAGACGGGACCCTTTTGGTATAGGGTCAGGTGTTGAAGTCTCCGCCTCACCTGTGTTCCCTGAAACCTCTGCCCCAAACAAAGTACCTTCTACTGCTTCTTATTTTTCTGGGACAGAAGCTCCGCGAGCTAACCACACCTTGATTCTCTCTTTAGAAATGGCCCATTCCACAGACACTACGAGTATTCACACTAGGATTATAGCGGTTAGTCAAGCCCCCATCGGTACACTGCTCTCGACCAATGTCACCTCGACGCTTCCACCCGGGTACCGTGTGTTGAATGCCTCTATTCCCATTCCTACGCAAATCCCATCTGGAACTACTGGTGGTCCCTCTTCATCTGGGCACTCTCCTCCCAGTTTCATTCCGACACTTCCTCACTCCCCTTTCGGAGGAACTTTCTTTTCCTCTACCGACAACACTAATATTAGTAGCACTATTTCATCGTTCACACCAAATTACCAGATTCTGGTTGGTGGACAATTCCACCAAGGAGGTTTGACTCAACCCCCCTTTGTAGGGAAAATTCCTATTGGAACACAAATCCCAATCGGAACACAACGCCCAATTGAAACACAACCCCCGATTGGAGGACAACCCCCACCCTATAGACAAAACATACCTCTGTCCTTGGCCCAGTATTGGAACCATCTGATGCAACAGAACCCTCAATTGACTGGAGGGAAACAACTTCCAACTGCATCCATTACACCCCCTATTATAGGCCAACCATATCCAGGTATGTCCAATCCTATTTGGGGCTCAAATGCTCAAACTCACATGCCTATTCAAGGATACAATCCCATGAGCTTCTTTCCTCTACAACAACCACTGAATCTTCCTGGGTCTTTGCATTATATGCAGACTACTTATGGCCCAACTGGTTTGCTGATGGGACTCCCTCCCCAAAGCCACTAGTACCCGCATGTGAATCGACAGTTACCCTTCCTGGCTACTTTGGATCTCCTGGATCTCTCGAGGATTTTAAACGATCCCATCTGTCACTCTCCCCAATGGCTTGCTATACCAGCTAATCTACCATTTGACATCCCTTAATTCAATGGAAAAGAGGGAGAGGACTCGAACAATCACGTCATGACTTTTCATCTCTGGTGCTCATCCAACTCCTTGATGGATGACTCCATCCAGCTATGTCTTTTTCAAAGAACTCTCATAGGTTCTGCTGCGAAGTGGTACATAGAATTACCATGAGGTTTCTTCGCCAACTTCAACACCCTAGCTATGGATTTCCTCACCCACTGCCAGTTACCAATCCATTATGAAATGGGGACCGATATTTTGAATTCCTTCAAACAAAGAAAAGCCACTCATATATCCGATCACATTCATGAGTGGCGACGAAGACGACGTCTCATCAAACTCGAACTTCCCGATCAGTTGCTGGCAGAGTGGTTCACAAAATCATTTGTGAATGACATCGCTCATGACATCTCCATGGGTGGAGTTGTCATGAAAGAACAGGCCATAAGTCATGCTCAATACCTTGACCTCGTTTACTCACAAATGGGTACTCTTTATGACTTACTCCCTGATGCACCTCGTCCTTCCACTTCCGCCACTTCAACTACTCCAGTTGCTTCTCACGCAGTCGACGGTGTGATTGGCACTTTCAATGCTCAACCACATTCTTCCTCAAGCACCCACCCCAAACCTGCTTCTAATGTTCAAAATGCTCCGTCTCCTACCCCTCCCACCGGCAAGACTTCTGAGGTAAATGCCATCCAATCTACCCCAGCCGGCAAAAACAAATCTCAAAAGGGAAAGGGTAAGAATAAGGAGGACAAAAATACTTCTCCAGCAAAGAGAACCAAAACCCTCCCTGTTGATGATAGGGATAAGAGAAAGCCCCGATACCCTTGCCTTATCTGTGGTGATGATCACTACACAAAGGATTGTCCATGACGCGCCGAAGTCACTAAGTTCCTTCAAGGAGCTCCGAAACCACCCACTCAGGTTGTTTTGTCCCAACCCTTCCCCTCTCAACAACAAGCCCAATTGGTCATTCATGACCAACCCTCCCCTTCTACTACATCCTATGTATTGATGTGTACTGGTAATTCAAAGAAGAATGACATCGCGCTCACCACTCGAGCCAAAGATTATTCTCCCTCTAAGGAGAAGGTTGACAATCTACCTCCATTCATACAACCCTCTCCTATGACTCCACCTACCAACGGTCCTCTTCATATCGAACAACCGAGCCTTGACACAGCTCTTCGACCCCTTCCAAAGGGCGTCATTCAGAAATTGGCTTTCAATCCTCATGCTCATGCTGCCCAGAACTACAACATTGTTGAAGATCTGGCACAAGAACCTTCTGTGATGTCAGCCCTCGAAGTCCTCCAAAGTTGTCCTACACAACGGAAGGCACTGTTGAAAGCTATCAGTGGAATCGACCTGACGGATACGAATTTAATAATTTTTGACTTGGAAGATCATATTCCAAGGTTACCCCCTCAACTCGTGTTCCAAATCCAAGTGATTGTCTCCGACAAAAGCATTTGTTGAACCGTTATTGACGAGGGTTCCTCGACGTGTGTCATGTCTATTACCTGCTGGAAAGCCATCGGCTCTCCCTCTTTGACTAAATCCCATAACACTCTCAAAGCCTTCAATGGCTCTAGTTTTAAGCCCTACGGTGCTCTTCCTTCATTGCCAATCACGCTAGAAGGCAAAATGGTCCAAGTCGAAGTGGAGGTCTTCGACGCTCCTCTCGATTACAATCT
This sequence comes from Picea glauca, assembly GCA_000966675.3. Taxonomy (NCBI): domain Eukaryota; kingdom Viridiplantae; phylum Streptophyta; class Pinopsida; order Pinales; family Pinaceae; genus Picea; species Picea glauca. Next base: position 132,913 of record JZKD02S1474478.1, on the reverse strand, counting down.
TCTGCTTGGCCATAGCTGGATCGATTCCATGATCGCAGTTGTGTTGACTCTCTTTCATGTCATACGTTTCCCCCATCAAGGAAAGGTTATCACCATCAACCAATTAGCCTTCTTTAACTCAGATACGCGTACTGGCAACATCCCGTTCATTGCTACAACCCCACCAGGTTATGAGAACGTCAGTGTAGGTCTTCTTAAAGACTCTTCGTTAATGGGTACTTTCCCCATTCCATCGCCCGATGTTCCACGCTCGTCTGTTGCTTCAATCAACATGATCTCCACCTCGATTCATGAAACCCTTGCATCTCATGACCCATGGATGGTACCTGACCCTGGCGATCATTTTCGTTACGGCGACGAAATGTCGTTAAGTTCAGTCGAATCTACCTACCAGGCCATTCAATCGACAACCCCTTCTATTCCCTCTCTTGATGAGTTATCTCCAAATCCTTTCTATGTCATTTTTCCCACAGACGAGATGATCATGTCTGTCATGGAAGACACCCCTTGGGACGATGGCCATCACCATTCCATCCTCTTTTTGGAGAAACATACCATCGAGAACTACCAACAGATCTCGACCCCGTCGACCGTTGTTGTCATTTCAACCATTCCCGAGTCCACACACGATGTGTTTTCTGAAGGGAACCTAAGCAACATCTCACCCACTATTCCCCTCGACATATCCAACAAACTTGGAATTGTCGAAAATGTGCATATCGGAGCTTCATGTTCCCCTGACGAAATTGTCACCTACACGTCACTTTTCAAAGAGTTTCGTGATGTCTTCGCCTGGAGCTACGAAGAAATGTCAGGCATCGACCCTGACATTGTGATACATGAGATCAAGACATACGCAAATGCCAAACCTGTCTGGCAACACCTTCGTTCGGTTCACCCCCGTAAAGCGGTTGCTATCAAACTAGAAGTCGAGAAACTTCTTAAAGCTGGCTTTATTTACCCGGTGGCCCTCACTTACTAGGTTTCCAATCTTGTCTTGATTGACAAGAAACAAGGCACGATTCGTGTATGCGTTGATTATATGGATATTAACAAAGCTTGTCCTAAAGACAAATTTCCTACCCCCTTCGTCGATCAAATTGTCGACGATTGCACCAGAAGAAAAATACTCTCTCTAATGGATGGTTTCTCTGGATATAATCAAATCAATATCGTTCCCGAGGATCAGCACAAGACTACTTTTATTTGTCCCTAGGGCACTTTTTCCTATCGAAAACTCCCTTTCGGTCTCAAGAACGCTGGCACAACTTTTCAACATGTTATGTCTTATGCCTTCCATGATATCAAGCACATCATGCAACCATATCTTGATGACTTACCCACTCATTCCATGCACTGAGTCGATCATCCAATCCACCTCCGAGCCATTTTCATCCGCTGTCAGTTTTACCACATACGCTTGAACCATCACAAGTGCATTTTCTGTGTGGAATTTGGCCAACTTATAGGATTTATTGTTTCGCATCAAGGGATCCGGGTAGATCCTTTAAAGGTTGAGGCGATCCTTAATCTCCCTCCTCCTTCTACACTCTGCCAGTTACAAAGTTTGCAAGGGAAAGCAAACTTTCTTCGTTGTTTCATCCCGAGCTACGCCGAGATAACTCGTGGATTTATGTGACTCCTCAAAAAGGGGTCCGAGTTCGTATGGGATACCATCGCAAACAAAGCCTTCGAAGCTTTGAAACTATCCCTGACACGTGCTCCGCTTCTCTTTCCCCCCGATTACAGTCGCGATTATTTCCTCTACCTCACCACCTCGGATTACACTATTGGTATGGTTCTCATCCAAGAGGATGATTCTCACGATGAACATGTTATCTATTACTTGAGTTGAAATCTAATGCCTACCGAAACCAAGTATTTACATGTCGAAAAACTAGCTTTGGCAGCCGTCCAAGTAGTTCAAAGCTTCTGGCACTATATCCTCTCTCGCAAGACTACAGTAATTTCTAACTACAACCCTATGAAACACATTCTCACACGTCAATTTCTAGGGGGAAAATACTCCAAATGGATAGTCATCCTCTAGGAGTTTGACTTGGAATTCAAACGAGCCAAGTCCAAGAAGTCCTTAGTGTTTGTCGAGTTGATCTGCGACTTTCCCTACTCTGAAATGGAAAATGTAGCAGCCGATTCATTACCTAATGAATCCCTTTTCCTCATTAGTTCTGATGATCTTTGGTATGGTGATATCTTCATATATCTCCAAACCCAGACTTTCCAGCCCAATATGTCCAGTACTGACCGGCATCGAATACGCTACCAAGCCCGTCAATATATTATCCTCGGGGACACTCTTTATCATCGAGGGATTGACTCAGTTTTTCGACACTGCCTCACATTCGACGAAGCCGAGAAAGCCTTAAATGACTGCCATTCTAGAGCCTGTGGTGGTCATATGTCCGAGTATGCTACTGCCCAGAAGATATTATGTGCAGGATATTTTTGTCCTTCATTATTTAATGATTGCATAATCGTCGTCCAAAAATGCCATGCTTGCCAGACCTATAATCATAAGATACGGTCACACCCCGCTCCTCTTCACCCTGTGGTCTCCGTTGGTCCTTTTGCAAAATGGGGCATCGATTTCATGACATGTCACCTTCATTCGGCCGGGGGGCATGGATACATTATTGTAGCCGTAGATTATTTTATGAAATGGGCTGAGGCGATGCCGACATTTGACAATACTGGAAAGACCGCAGCATTATTCATTTTCAATCACATCATAGCTCGTTTTGGTGTTCCTCAGGCTATCTTCATCGATCACGGTAGTCACTTTAGAAACTTCATGATGTTCGAACTCGCTGAAAAGTTGGGTCTTCTCCATGAAAAATCAACACCCTATTACCCACAAGCCAACGGCCAAGTCGAAGCAATTAACAAAGTTCTCATAAACATGCTTCGACGAATGATAGGGATTCACAAAACAAGTTGGCATATAATGTTGTTTTCAGCATTGTGGGATTACAGGACATCCGTCAAGTCCGCTACTGGGTTTACACCTTTCCGGTTAGTCTATGGTTTGGAAGCCATTCTCCCGATCGAATGCGAGATACCCTCTTTAAAACTAGCTGTCGAACTCCTACCCAACACTTTTGCTAAAGAAGAACGTCTGTTGTACCTTATGCAATTAGATGAAACTTGACGCGATGCTACCCTAGTCATAGAAACCCATAAGAAACATGTCAAGGCCCAATATGACAAACATGTCAAGCCTCGCGTTTTCTCCGAAGGAGATCTGGTTCTCCTCTACAAACAAGATCGAGATCTGCTAGGGGATGAAAAATTCGAAGCCATGTGGCGAGGTCCTTATATCGTTAAACGAGTTTTGGAAAAAGGAGCTTATGAGTTAGTAGATTACAATGGTATCCCTTTAAGTGAACCCAGAAATGGGTTGTACTTGAAGAAGTACTATGCATAAGATCACCTGTGCACGAGTACTTGTATTTTTATTGTATCATACTTCTTGTGTGTTACTGTAGTTTGTTTTTATCATTATCTGGTCTCCGCCCTTATGTGACGTTGTTTTTTATTTCCATATGTCAGAATCTATGCTACCCTACTTTGGCTTCGCTGATGGCACTAGCCGTAGCACTCAGAACCTTGCTTCCGCTGCATGGGCAATTTACGCCCCTACAAACAAACTTGTCTCTTTACGAGGTGTATGCCTCGGCTGTGCGACCAACAATATTGCAGAGTATAGCATCGTTATCGAATTATTGATTGATTTTATCTCACTTGGTATCTATTACTTGGTTGTGTGACTCGATTCACAGCTCGTAGTACTACAGTTAAGTAATGTCTATACTATTCGAAGTCCTACTTTGTTACGGGTATATTTGTGAATTCGCCTCTTGGAATGTTATTTTGATTATATTGAATATCAACATATTCCTAGAAGTCTAAATACATTAACTGATGCATTAGATAACTATGTATTAGACAGACATTTGGTTCATTTATAAATCAAATCACATCACAAACATCACACAACACAAGATAAGCCGGTAGAAGCCATATGTATATATAACGATCAAATTTTTTTTTACAAAAAGTTATGTCCGAGGACCAAAATTTCAAAATCTGAAGCTCATAGCTTCTACAAAGTGACGTCATGGATGAAGTTCATGGTAACACATGACTGCCCGGGCAACCCTATGAAGCAGTCGACCAACAGACTCTAACACTCCCACTGTATGACGCTGATGACGTTGTGGAACCTCTCCAAGAGGCATGTCTGGAATGTTTGTTGTTAAACCCTCCAGGTTTTGTTCCACCGCTTCATAATCTTCGACGTCCTATCATGGCACTCGAGCTATCTCTCCTCATCACTGAATAGGAGAAGTACCCGGAGGTCGATAAGGCCCCATGTCTGTGTCATCAAAAAGAATTTTGTAATTAGACCTTGGACGAACATAAAAACATTTGCATATGATAAAACTCACAAAAACATTTAAAAAGTGAAAAATGTGTGTACTTATTACCGAGATCTACCCACTGAGAACTCTCAGGTAGGACCAAGTCCGGGTCTCCTCAGAAGTCCAACCCGACATAGGCGTAATCATCGACCATCAACATCTGTGGTCGCAACTAGTCGAAGAAGTGACCATTGTATTTGATAATTGGTCTGGCTACGTGCCTAGACATGAGGTTACACCACCTCAACATTCTTGGATCCTCTGGAGCTGGTAGACCCCACTCAACATGCAATCTTAGTAAAGGAACCCTCTCAAGAAATAAGGATACCAACAATGACCCGTATCCGAATTGCTTCAGGTCGCCTCTTCTGCTCTTAGTCAACTGTCTCTTCATGCTATGAAGGACTGCATCTGCCCAATTGAAAATCTTAGGCTCAGTACACTCTATGGCATACTGAAAGTATCTCTGGAGAGCCATGTGAGGAGCAACGCTCCCAACCATATGAGCAATGGTGAACAAAATAGTGCAAAGGGTCAAATCCCGCACTGTTGGTTGTGGAGCCTAATTATCTTCCTGATTTATAGGTCTTTTACTTTCAGCTATGTTTATACCCCATGAAGTATGTACACTCTTCCACGCGGGGGAGTGCAGAGGGGGGGTACCCCCTCTGCGGGGTCCGGGGGGCCTATCCCCCCAGCTGGGGGGTCTGGGGGCAAACGGGCCCCCGAAGAAAAAATTTCCTTATAAAAGTATATTGTAATTTCATTGTAAATCTGGACCATTCATTATAAGGTCACAAAATCTAACGGTAGAGATTATGTTAGGGTTTTTTTCCCTAGAAGGCAACCCTCTTTTATGAGGGAAATGTATTGCAGCTATGATTGAGGGTGAATATTATATTCTGAGAGAGGAGACTGTGAGAGAAAGAAGAGGAAGTTACATCGGGTTTTGCTGTAGATTGTATCCCTTCATTTGCTGGATAATAATAAAGGAAGGACCTGGCAATTTCTCTGGTGGACGTAGCCCAAACTGGGTGAACCACGTAACTTTGTGTCTCTCTTGTATTGTGTGTCTTCTGTGTTTTGTTTTATTTTATTGCTCAGCGGTCCTGTTTTTCTAACAACTGGTTTCAGAGCATAAGGTAACTTGTAGGAAAAGAGGGTTCCTGGTTCGAGTGGGAGCAATGTCGGAAGATGGAAAGTTTAGGGTCGAGAAATTTAATATCCAAAACTACCAGTTATGGAAGATGTAGATGGAATTATATTTATATCAGAAGGATCTATTCCTACCATTGAGCGGAGTAGCAAAGAAGCCGACGGCCATGAAGGATTAAGAATGGAAGATTCTTGACAGAAAGGCTCTAGGAATGATACGGCTGAGCCTGGCAGCGTTGGTGGATTTCAATATTTCGAAAGAAAATACAATGAAGGGTTTGATGGACGTGTTGGCCAAATTGTATGAAAAACCCTCGACGTCAAATAAGGTATTTCTAATGAAGAGATTATTTAATATGAAGATGTCAGAAGGTAGGTCTATTGCAGATCATTTAAATGAATTTAATACGGTTACTAATCAACTAAGTTCTATAAAAGTGGACTTTGATGATGAGGTTAGGGCTCTTCTAATCTTGTGCTCATTGCCAGA
>JZKD02S1474478.1:92224-106661 GCA_000966675.3 Picea glauca | reverse complement strand
CCCCAACCACCACCGATGTATGGAACACCTCAATACCCACCGGCATATGGGGGCACTTCTTATTACCCCCCACCCACTTATCAACAGCCATATCTTGTTGCTATACCTCCACCCACCAGTGGACCACCACCGGCACCCCCCATACATCAACCTCCTCCAAACACCAGTGGTACTCCCTCCACATCAGCTTATAGTACTAGTGACAACACTGTGCCTTCCTATGTACCTTATGGAGCGGCACCACCACAGAATCCCTATTTTCCCTTTTCGGGTCCTCCACAACCCATGGCTCCCCCTCATCCTCATACGGGGGTAAATTTTGTTCAACCCTCTACTGCTCAACAATACCAAAATTTTGAATAGTTGAACACAGCAAATCTGACTCATCCATCGAACAATACCAAGAGGAAAGGAAGGAACAGGAATAATAATAACTCTGGCCAAGGCGGGAATCAACCCCCACAACATCAACCCACTGGGGGAAACCAGAACCAAGGGAACCATAACCCCCAAGGGGGCAATAACAACAAATGCCAAGGGAGAAATACTGTTAAAACCATCCACCCTTATGCTCTTTGTGGCATGTACGGTCATTACACTCACCATTTCCCCTAGATTACTGATTTCAAAAGGTTGAAAGACTCTGGGAGACTTCCCCCCTCCCCAGCGCAACCTGCCCCTCAGCAGGCACAACAACAATACGCGCAACAACCCCCTCCAGCAGTACTGCACAATCCTATCCCAAATCAAGGTGTCATAAACACCCAACAGGACACGCAACATCCCCCACCTCAGGTGCGCCAATATCACAACCCCAACAATCCAGTAGAACGAACAATTCTCCTCACCAGTGAGGAAGAAATTATTTTGCAAACACGCAATCGTCAGTATCCTACAACAGCTGAGTCTACTCCTATCTCTCTAGAGACAAACCCTACACCAACAAGACCCCCGTTGATGATCCCTCACCCTTCTGTCGAACCACCATTACACATCCCTCGCATCCCCTTGCGCAGGAATGTTCACAATCCCCAGGCTAGGGTAGCTCATAACTACAGCTTGGTAGATGACTTAGCACAATCCCCGACTGCCATGTCAGTGTTGGAAGTCCTCCAGACTTGTCCAACGTAGCGGAAATCACTACTTTCCTCCTTGGGAGCAGGCGACCCCGCCGATACTTGACTCATCACCTTTGACCTTGATAGATGCGAACCGCGTCTTCCCGCCGCAGTCGCTATTCAAATACTAGTAAAAATATGAAACATCACCGTCCATCGGTGTATCATCGACGAAGGGGCATCTACATGCATCATGTCCAAAACAGTATGGCAGAAACTTGGTTCTCTGGAACTCATACCTTCCGCCATCACCTTACGAGCTTATGACAGACGACCATCATCTCCTGAAGGGCTCTTCCAAAATGTCCCCGTGGAACTCGGGGGCAAAACTATTCTCATTGACATCGAAGTTATCAACGCTCAACTCGATTACAATATCTTGCTCGACCGTAGCTACATGTATTCCATGAAGGCAGTGGCATCATCAGTCTTTAGGACAATCATGTTCCCACACAATGGGAAGATTGTAACCATTGACCAAGTCACACGTTACGAGCCAAACCCATCTGCCAGTCTCGATAACATTCTTCCTCTCATTCACACCAACAAAGACGTATATCCACTCGTCGAGATGGGTCCTGGGATTTTCAAAGATCCATCCTTGTTAGGGACGTACCATGGAGCACCACCACTCCTTACCCCTAGTCAAGTATGCATCATCTCCTCTAACGAAACTCACCAGGAGGATGCTTGTCCTCCTCAGGAGGCTTCAGTCATTCCTGACATCTCAACAGTCGCAACATCACTCCCACAAGAGCCTCCTGTGCACTCATCAACCCCTACGGTCCATAAATCCACATCCCCTCAAGGGCCTAGTCCCATTTGGGAGACAGTTCCTCAACCCCTCACTCAAATTCCCTTCTTTTACCCTCCACCTGGTATATAATCTTTCCAAGTCGCCGCAACACTCACACTACCCAATATGGTACTAGCAATCCTAGTGTGGTACTTACATCCACCTGAGATGGTCCCTTGCCCACAGGAAGGACTCCCCATGACGATTCCTGTCCTCACCCGCACTACCCCCACCACCCCCATACTCCCTACCCCCCCTGCTACCGCTGGGGGCAAGAGAAAGACGAAGGAGCCCACAGCTCCACTTCCTCTGCGCATCTCACCACCTTGCGTGTTATGTGACAAAGAGGGTCACCAAACCAACAACTGCCCATCATTACCGGAATTATGGAATTTGATTCCCTCCAATCCAACCCCCACACAACCCATTACTACTGCTTCCACTCAAACTTCCAGTAGTAAAGGGTTGAGGACCAAATTTGCGTGTGCCATCTGTTCTGAGTATGGCCATTACACCCATCATTGTCCAGCACTACCTCATTTTTGGTAGGCATTAGCTATCATAAGCCAAGACTTTCAGAACAACCCACGCCCTGCCACGTCCTCCACAACAAAAATCACTGACATTCGCTATGTCACCACTTCAGTCAATGAACGCATGAGATGCCCTTGCTCTCTTTGCAATTCATTGGCTCATTTTACCTACCAATGTCCTATGATTATAGAATATAGGCAACGTCTGTTGGCCATGCTGCACTGACCTGCCGTGACAGTAATTGACCTGACTTCGCCACTGGCAGATCTACATGTCATTTCTCCTGAGCCTGAAGCACTACCTATGCCTCCATGGTTCTTAGATGACATATCTGAGGATTTACCTCGTAACCCACCCAACTCTCCTTCCCATTCCTCTACGGAGACTCTCCATCCCACCACCACGGGTACCCCTCAGTACCTCAATATATGGTTTATGTCGAGTGAACCCTCACCCTCTCCTAGCATTACCCCTTCTGTTTCTTCAGCAGGGGGCAATCATACTACTACTGAGATCACTCCTCATGACCCATTATATTCCCGTCGTTTCCAATGCGACGAAGACATACTGGAAGAACTACAACACCTGGACACTCCCTGGGACGCACTACATCATCGTGCTCTCTTCCTTCCGCAGGAAGCCCTCATGCCTCCTAGCCTCAATCCCGTTTACGCGGTCGAAACCAAAGACTTTATCCCATCAGGGCCTATCGATTGGTTCAACAATCCCATTCCTGCACCTGACGCTTTTGAAGAAGGTAATCTGGCCAACATTTCCCCCACCATCAAAATTGACATTTCCATTAAACTGGGCATCATCGAAGAAATCATCATTGGAGCTGCTTGCACTCCTCAGGAAATCGCCGCATATAAAGCCCTCTTCCAGGAATTTAGGGATATCTTTGCCTGGTCATACACGGAGATGCCTAGCCTCGACCCCTCTATCATCGAACATCGCATCGACCCCTGGCCCGACATCACACCAGTTTGCCAGAAACAGCGACCGCTAGACCCATCCAAGGCCGTGGCTATCAAAGCCGAAATTGACAAATTGCGTACAGCCAGATTCATTTACCCCATCGCTTATATTTCATGGGTTTCCAACCCTGTACCCGTCGACAAAAAACAGGGCTCTATCCACGTCTGCACCGACTTTCGCGATCTCAATAACGCATGTCCCAAAGACAACTTTCCAATGCCTTTCATCGATCAGATTATCGACGATTGCGTCGGCCATGAGGCTCTCTCCTTTATGGACGGATTCTCTGGCTATAACCAAATTCAAATCCACCCAGCCGATCAATACAAAACCGCATTCATTACCCTGTGGGGTACTTTTTCATATCGTGTCATGCCTTTTGGCTTAAAAAATGCTAGCGCAACTTTCCAGCGGGCTATGACATACATCTTTCATTATCTAGCTGCAATCATCCTCACCTACTTGGATGACCTCACTGCTCGATCTAAGAAACGCACCCAACACCTCGATGATTTACGAATCATCTTTCAATGGTGTCATCAGTACAACATCCGCTTGAACCCTCTCAAGTGTGTGTTTTGTGTCACTGCCAAGCACCTCCTTGGTTTTATTGTTTCACAAAGCGGTATCACTGTGGACCCCCTCAAAGTAAAAGCCATCACCGAAATTCCACCTCCTCGGAATTTACGACAACTTCAGAGTCTACAGGGAAAAGCCAACTTTCTTAGACATTTTGTTCCTGATTATGCTATATGCAAACATGGTTTCCTTCGCTTACTATGTCACGAAATCCCTTTTCATTGGGACGACTATGCCCAACAGTCATTTGACGATCTTAAAGCGGCACTTTCCAATGCACCTTTGATTAGTGCACCTGACTACAATCGCGACTACATCCTCTACGTATCAGCATCAGCTGTATCAGTAGTCGGCATCCTCGTCCAGCTCAAAGATGACAATCGTGAACACATCATTTACTACGTCAGTAAGAACCTCTCAGGACCACTCCTGAAGTACAAACATGAAGAGAAACTTGCTCTTGCAGTTGTCCTTGCAGTTCAGAAACTGCTCCATTACATTCTGCTTCCCACCACCAAGGTCGTCGCAGATTCCAACCCTATGCAATACTTTCTCAGTCGTCACCAAGTTAACGGCAAATTCTCTCGATGGATCGTTATCCTTCAGGAGTACGACCTCGAGTTCTCAACACCTAAGAGTAAGAAAGCCCTCGTTCTTGCCGAACTTGTCATGGCCCTCCCCTCTGACACACCCAGTGCCCCCGTCAACACTAACTTTCCTGACGAACATCTCTTTTACATCGTTTTCGATGATCCTTGGTACGGTGACCTTCTTGTCTACCTACGAACTCAAAAGTTCAGTAACCACCTATCATGAGATGATCGTCGGCGCATTCACCACCATGCCCCCCGCTATCTCTTCATCGGTGACATCCTATATAGGTGGGGCGTCGACACCATTCTTCGTCGCTGCCTGACTATTGACGAGGCCGACAGAGTCTTAAACAACTGCCACAACGGCGCATGTGGGGGCCATCTTTCCGGTATCTCCACCGCGCAAAAGATTATCCGGGCTGGTTACTTTTGGCCTACCTTCTTCCATGATTGCATTCATGCCGTGAAACGATGTGAGCAATGTCAGCTCTATGCCAACAAAGCCCGCGCTCCCCTCACTCTTCTTCACTCTGTCATTACTGCAGGCCCCTTTTGTAAATGGGGCATTGACTTTATGACTTGTAATCCCCCTTCCAGCAATGGTCACAAATACATTGTTGTCGCTGTTGATTACTTCACCAAATGGGCCAAAGCTATGCCCACTTTCAACAACACCGCTGACACTGCAACGAGTTTTTTCTTCAATCATGTCATATCCCATTTTGGCGTACCACTCCAACTTGTTTCCGATCATGGGAAACATTTTGAGAATGAGATCTTTATCGAAATCTCATCTCAATTAGGATTCTCTCATGAGTTTGCCTCACCATATTACCCTCAGTCAAACGGACAGGTCGAGGCAGTGAACAAAGTCCTCAAGACCATGTTACAGTGCACGGTTAATAAACATAAAACCAATTGGCATCATATGTTATTTTCCATGCTATGGGCTTATCGAACGGCCGTAAAGACCGCTACGGGTTTCACGCCATTTCATTTAGTCCATGGGGTCGAGGCAACTCTTCCCATCGAGTGCAAAATTCCCACCCTTTGCACCGCAATTGAGCTTTTACCTGACACTGCTCCAATGGAGTAGCACTTGCTGAACTTGGAGTCTCTGGATGAAGATCGATGATCCTCATTACAGAACAACGAGGTAGCTAAAAAACGATCCAAGGCTACCTTTGATCACCATGTCAACCTTCGATCATTTCACGAAGGCGACCTTGTCCTGGCCTATGATATCGCTCATGATACCTTTGGCCATGGCAAATTTGAATCACTTTGGCATGGCCCTTACATCATCCAACATTGCCTCACCAAAGGTGCATACATCCTGGCCTCCCCCGAAGGCCTCTCGCTCAAAGAACCCGTCAATGGGTTATACCTCAAGAAATTTTATGCTTAAATGTAGTCATGCTACTTTAGGTTATTTTCTTTTCTAGCGTTTTTTCTTTTTTTCCCTCGTCTAAACTATCCTTTGTGCTATTGACAGATGACTCCTCCACCAGCTTATCACATTGGTTACGCCGATGGCGCCAGCTGTTGGACACAAAATCTCGCTTTAGCTGCTTGGGATCTCTATACCCCCTCACATGAAATGCTACATTCAAACGGCATATGTTTGGGGCCAGCAACCAACAACCAAGCCGAATATACTACTGTCATTAGCCTCCTGGTCGACGCCCAGCATCATCATATTCGTCACCTTAGCGTCTTCCTCGACTCACAACTAGTCGTTCTCCAGCTCAACAATGTGTACCGTGTACGTGATCCGTGCCATTCCGCAAATACCTGCAGGTTAGATTATTATCTCGACATTTTGATTCCATTACATTCACACATATTCCAAGAGAATTGAATCAAACAACAAATGAAATAGCTACCATGGTGTTAGATTGGCATATATTACATCAAGCTACACATACATAAACATCTCATACACCCTGTCATAGCATATAGATAGAATCAACATCATCATCATCAACAAAAAACACATGTGAACCACATTTGGATCTCAAAAACATGTATACTCATAGATATATATGGGCCCCTCAGGCCATCCGAATGTTTACATACAAAAAATATACATCGGCCCGTAGGCCAGTGCCACATCTCGGTACAAAAATTGGCTCACCAGCCTATCAAAAAGGTATACAAAGTACATACATACATCAGGGTGCCTCTATCGCACCCCCAGCTACTCCTCCCTCAGGAGGAGGTGGTGGCCCACCCCCACCTGCCCCAGGCGGTGGCGGTGGAACACCTGCAGGACCCTCCTGCCCCGACGATAGGCGTCCACTAGTCATTGCGGCAAGCACAGCTGCTCGTCGCACCATACCCCGCCATGGTGGCGGTAACCCTATGCACTTCTCCAGGAACCCCTTGTCCTGGATACGGATCCACATGCCCTCAGGCATGTCCTGTAACACCGTCTCCAGATGACGGCGTATATCATCCAACTCTACTCCGACTGCCACCGGAGGAGCATGTGATGGCCCCGCACCAGGGTCATCGTATCGGCGCCTCCTCGCCGGTCTCTCGGGCTTTGCTAGTCGCCCTGTGGCCTCATCCCACCGATGCCTCTCTCCACGTGGCAGTCGCTGCAACTCCACCTCACGCCCGTGCAGTGCCAAATCTGCACATGCATAAAATAATCAACACAAGATCATATCAGCGTCTATATCACATATGAACTGGTATATCAAAAAATAACATAAATCACAACATATATCAAACTCAACATGCCTCAATCATCAAAAACCTCCCCAGGAGGCAGTACCATGTCCGGGTCCCCCCGAAAGTCCACCCCAGCATAGGGGTATCGAAGTATCACTTGCGACATCTACCGCCATATTTGTGCCGCCTGCACCGTGAAATAATGCCCGCCTTTGCCACCACCGTGGCGAACCAAAATCACGTACCACCACCTCAATCGAGGCTCTTGCGCCCCAGGCGCCTCTAGAAGAACCCGCGGGCGCAGCATTGGCACCCTCTCCAGAAACCAGACTACCAGGATAGAGCCAAACGTAAACTCCCCGGTACCTGTGGACCGACAACGGTCCAGTTGCGCGATCATCCACGTGTGTAGTGTCAACCCCCAGGTGAACCACTCACGGCCCACCACCACCCTCTCCATCACCAGCAGCTGGCCACCGCTAATCCGTTGGGTCGCAAGTGACCCATACACGCGAACGATCATTGCCGCTATGCAACGATGCGCCAACAAGTCTATCCCATTGATACTCACTACAGTCCCAGACATGTAGTTCTCGCCTGAGCAATATCATCGGGCGACATCAGCCAGGTGTGTATCCCTCGGCATCGCAGGATCTGTCGATAGTGGCGTTCCCCAGAAGGGGAGCCCAGTCAAGAAATATATATCCTCCACTGCAGTGAAGGGGATCTGCTCTCCTCGCATGAGGAAGCAGTGCAGATTTGGGTTCCACATCTGGAGCAAGAACTGGAGTAAATACTCCTATGCCCGTAACAACGGGCACTCAAAAAACTTTAGCAACCTAGCGGTTGCTAAAGCCGCTCGCACCGCAGGCTTTGCATTGGCCACAGCATCTCGCAACTGTGACCAATATCGCTCACGCCATTGCACATCCATAGTCACCGATAGCCACCTGCACAAAACACAAAGTCCTACATCAGCTTATGCAACCATCCAATGCATCACAAAGACTCATTTTTTCAACCCCTAACCTTGTCTCAAAGACGCGGCTTTCTTACCCACAGGCGCGCACGTATGCGCGCCTATTTTCTATACAGGCGTGCACATATGTGCGCCTGTTCACTATACAGGCGCGCTCATGGGCGCGTCTGTCCATCATACAAACGCGCTCACAAGCGTGCCTGTCCATCTCACAGGCGTGCATTGGTGTGCGCCTGTACAACTCACAGGCGCGCCCCTAGGGCGTGCCTTAAATTCCCCCTCACACGCACCAATGTGTGTTTATTCAATGGATAGGCATGCACATATGCACACCTTCCACTGAATCGCCCGTGCATGTGGGCCCACACCCTAGTCAAAAACCCCTAAAACCCCTTGTACGGCCCCCCGTACCTACCCTGCCCAAAAATTAGAAACCTATTTCTATGCAGGACGATCAGACCACTAACCTGCAACTCGCACACCGTCGATCGGATCCCTCGTGCTCCCTGAATCACCCAATCTCCTCTGAATCTGCTCGAAAACTCATTGTAGCCGTAGGTACAAATGAGGTGGCAATGTGGGCCCTACAACTATATATAGGCCTTTTTCCAAACTTCCACTCAACATTCCGGGAGCCCACAGTGTCCATTTTTCAAACCGTCTTCAGCCACGGGATCAGCATCCCGCCGCCTACATCACGGCCGTCCCTAGGTCACTTTTCGTCCTAGCCCCCGGGGCACCTTTTTTCCATATCATGGTCAGGTATGCACACGTATAGTCACATTTGTCAAATACATGCTCATATCTTTTGATTCTCTTCAGATATTGTTCACTTTGGGTATTTGGTTGTTCTGTGTGCAGGTACTTGATCATCGGCCATCGACATTATCCCTTCAGGTATATATATTCAGCACTGGCATGTAGTTTCCCCCATTGTATTGCATTTCCATTTCCAGTCACACCCTCTGATATTTACCTTTAGGATCATCCTTCCCGACTCTACAGTACTCACACCTCCATTTGCATCATCAGTATTGTAACCCGGTAGCATCCTCACCCACATGAGTTGTCCCATTCATAGCACCTGTTGGCACTTTCTGACACTCATGTTGTTCTTCATTACCCTTTAGGGATGGGAGTCCCGATAGTCTTTCATCATGTTGCAGATCAACCCCATACTTCTTCTCCTCATTTTGCTAGCTTCCCATATGGACTCCCAGATCATCTCTTTATGGTTCTATTCTTTTTTACCTGCACCTCCGCAGGATCATGAACCCCCCATTTTCATCCACCATCAGTTTGCCCATCTGTGAACCTATCTTCATTTCACCTACCTCATACAGAAACTCACCAATGGGGCCCCCACCCTTCATTAGTTTTCCAAGAAATTGTTGCCCTCCCTGGGGCACTCATTTCACACTGGGGCACCCGTTTCTGTATTTGTACATTTTTTCCACAATTATTCATTATTTATTGTACAAACACCTTTATTTTCAGTCATTTCCTTTTTTTCATCACCGTTGGCGACTTGCTTCCATTTTGGCCACACACAACCCATGTCACCCTTGGTTGGAGTATTGCTTCTCATTTTCCCCTTGCCGACATCGTCCATATCTTCAGAGTAGTTCATAGGTCACTTGCCTCTATCCTCTGAATTTGTTCACCTTGTCCCGCCTCTGGCACAACTTATCCCTGATCTTGTCATCCCCTTGACACTCGATCTTGTCACACGGTTGCGACCATGCCTTATATCATACACCCTCCAACCAAGGGCAGTCTTGAGTCTTCCCACTTCTTGACTGCATCCATGTACCTCTACCACTTCCTCACCTCAGTAGATTCCACGAAGCCCTTTGCTTCTGGGAGTTGCGTCCCCCTTTTGTCGACATTAACACACTTTTCCAGAAGGGCGATAGTATCTTGATTCTCATTTACCATTCAATGAGAAATCTCGGAAGGCACAGGGGGAACCACCATTGCTCCCTGATGTCATTGACCCCCATAACATTCAACGCCAACACTTTCTCATGTTGCGGTGGGTCTTACTTTGCGACTATTGCAGTTATTATTCTCAGTTGCCGAAGACCTCTGAACTTGGAAGGGACATCACTGCCCGCACCATCATCGCTGTTTGTTACTGCGATCATTGCCTCTTGTTCAGAGTATGTTCCTTTGCAGAATTTTCTTCTGCCTTTATCATTACCGCCCCCGAGGGTGCTGCAGTTGTCTACACCAACATTTTCATCATCGTTTTTTAGAGTTACATAAAACGAGCATGGGGCATGCCCACCTCATTTGTACACAATTGTATATTGTTACGCACCTTATGGAAGGACGGGTTCTACCGGTTCCTTTCTTCTCCAACGGATTTCTCTACATGGTCCCACTATTGCTCTCCCTTACAACAAACATTCTCAGTAGAAGAAACATTGATGAATTTCGGCTATACATTTTGCTCCTAACCTCATCCATCAGGGGGCATCTGTTATCACTGAAATTTTGTCTGCACACGGTGACAAGAACTCAGCATCTTCAGAATAGGAATGAAGTCATTCATGGCACAGAATTAATTCCACAGCATTGCAAAAGGGTCAAAAACTATACAAAGTAACCAAAAATTGAAAGGCACTTTACAGAATCTGGGTGCGCACGCATATGCATGCAACAACAACGTACAATGCGCGCATACGTGCACTATGCGCGGCTGTTAGGCGAACAACCCACGCACCTACTAAACAACGCATTTATTGAAATTGGTCGGCCTCCCAACCACTAATGGATCATCTCCCAAGCCGATTTGACATCAAATCTGAGCTGAATCCGCATGGTAGGCTGGTCAAAGACCTAATTGAGCCCTAAAGAGCCCCTTTTCACACCTCAAAGGAGTTACATAGTCACCCAATGCTATGCTATAAAAAGCCATGAGGAACCATCATTTTCTCAAGGAATTTCATGTATTGTTATGCTGCTAAGATTGCTAAGGACTCATTCTTTGGCAAGAACATAATTAGCACCATTTCATTGAGCTATTCACCCCTCTCTTGAGTGGATATGCTTGGAGTTCTTTCACCATCACTTTCATCTTTTTCATTGTAAGGAGAGCAAGTTGTGAGGGCCTCAAGAGCCTTCCTTTGGAGGAAGAAGGAACCACAGTTCCCTTGCTCCATTGTGCTTTGGATTTCATCAATAGACCAGCTCAAAACATTGGTGATATTGGTCTTGTTGTCTTTGTTATTTATTTTTCACATGTTCATAGTTTTAGTTTGTTTTAGTTTGTTTCTTGTTTATAGTTTTGTTGTTTCTCTTTCTAACCTTTTCCTTTACAGCTGTCATGCCTAGCAAGACCGAACTGGGCATGTAAGCACCCTTTATTTGCTCATCAAGTGACGAATTGGGTGCAAACAACAGGATAGGACCTGGAGAAAATCACCCCTAGATGGCGTCTCCTTGGGCCCCTCAACAACCTGAAATCTCTTCTCAGGCCCACCCTTACTCTAATCACCTCACACACAAGATGCGAGGCCAAAAAGGTGGTGGAAAATCTAGCGAATTTGGGAGTAAACAAACAAGAAGACATCTACATTTATTCAAGGCATTCCTAGAGCTCTCAGTTATTGCTTCAATGTAGGAATCTAGCGCTTCAGGATTACCCTCTCCCAGATGGGGTGATAGGTGGAATAAAATGGGATCTAGGTGGATCTAGGTAGTGCCAAGAGCTATTAATCCATGTCACCAACCTCTCATCCCTCCAGTTTGAATGACCCACACTCACTGAAGTTTAATGGAAGTGCGTTGGGCACTTAAAGGAAAGTTAATGAAGCCTTCTGCGAACTAGGCTGGGTGTACCTGCACCAGGCTTGCAGTCACCTCAGACTTCATGGATCCTACCCACATCAAATCATCTGGCACTATGAAGGCCGGCGTGCTGGACCAATGTCTCATTCCTCCTCTGCTTTTTTCTTGACTGCTCCTCGGGCTTCTCTTCTCCCTGGGCTTGACTGTTCCTTGGATATCCCACAAAATTTTCTCCTTTTGCCTATCTATTTTTCTGCCCATAGTCATCCCTCCATTATTCATCCAGCCTAATCCTCACTTGAAAGATCACACCATTCCCAGAGAGAGGGGTAAGTCCAGGAGAGGCCTGCTGTACCAAAATGCCTTCACTAGCCACAATCAACTCTCCCCCTCTCAGCTTTCCCTCATAATCACCATTCATCTCGATCAATGCCATAATCAGCCTCAGCAAACCCAATCCCCCACCCCCACTCCCACCAATGACCCTGGTAGCAGCCCATTCAGGGAGGAAATTATCCCTCCCGAGAACTTTTCCCCTCTGCCTAGCCTTAGCCCAAGAACTACCCCACCTAGTGCCCACACTATGAACCATTTATATGGCATTGGAGGTTGTGTGGTGGAGGAATAAATTCATCCCAGCTGACAATTTTCAACTCGTTTGACAACTATGGCAGCTGTGGATGTAGTGGATGCATATTTGGATGCAGTAGATGCAGTGGATGCAGTGGACGCAACGGATGTAGTTGTTGGGTCCTTTTTGTTGGCATGGAATTGATCAAACTAGGGTCCTTCTTAGGTTACCAACAAAAGGTACCGAGTATTCTAGAGCACTGACATTTTCAAATCCTTCAAAGAGAAAAAGTCTCACCTGAAGCACAACCAAAACATAAGGATAGGGAAGGGAAATGATAATACTTAGGTGGGTTCCTAGAACCTTCAAGATTCACCATGATCTTCTGCAAGATAATATAATTACAGAACATATCTGAACTCATGCATACTAGAACTAAAGATACTTAAGTTGAAAAAAACATTCATACACAGAGATATCATATGGAGCTTATCAAGAATAAAGGAGTATTGTAAAGATACAATTCATAAGCATAAACACAGAATGACACATTATATTTCAAAATTTCGGGTCCTTCCTCATCTATTATCATTAGAAATCATCGGATACAACCTCAGAGATACAAATTAGTACTTTTTTATATACTTTTGGCTCCAGACTGATGTCGCGGAGCTCTAGCTACCCTTTTTGCCAAAACTATATACAAATTACATTCACAGAACCTATAATTTGTTTGCACCTCTATCTCATCTAAATTAGCTAACCCATCTAACCCTTTCAAATCATATTCATCTCATACATATAGTCTAAGTGGGATATTCTAACTTTGGGATCACATGCTTTCTAGTTATGTTATAACTAATTTTACCTCGTTATCGTTGCGTTGTCCCTTTCCGCAACCGATTTCTGCTTCTTTTGCTTTCTCCACTATCCAAATTCTTCTGTAGCATGCAAAACTCATGTTAAACTGAAACTAGGATTGTATTCCTTCTTACGCATCCTCAAATATAAAAAAAAAGGGCCCAACAGGCTCTGACCACAATCCTTGAGTCGCCCTTGAGTCAAGTACTTGGCTCTTTCGCATATCCTAGGAGTAATTGTTGCTTTCCCTTGTCCTACTTATCCTCTTTACTTTCCTCTTATGCTTGTGATTTCTCTTTCTCTTCCTCTTCAAATGAAGGGACCAAATCTAAGGCTTGTCTCCTGACTTCCTGGAAACTCCCAACTTTATCCTGCCACTTCCTGGCAAGGAGTGAGGCTTCGGCTACAAGCTACTAGGTCGCATCTGTGATACATCCTTTAGGCTTGGATGCCACCAGAGAGTTCCATTCAGATTCTATAGTAGAATACACCTGACGCATTTACATATACACTTTCTAAATGATAGGTCGAAATTCGTGCATCTCCTTCTTGGCTATGGATTGTGCCTCAAATAGAGCATTCAACTCATTATCCACTTGTTGTATTCGATCGAACTTCTCCTGTTGCTCTAGCGGATCCATAGTGATTGTAACTTCCTCATTCAACAATTGTATTCTCATGCACACCTCCTCTAGATTCTGGTTGCACCTAGCGATAATGCCCATCCATTTGTTGAATTTTCAGAATATCTTTGTGCACTCAGTTGTGCACTTGTGTAGTGTTGCTCGAGCATTATTTCCTTCCAGCAGTATTTTCTCCATTTTCTCCTGTAACTTCTCTTGATTAAGGTTGGTTGTCATTGATGTCAACCCTTGAAGAAAGACCCATAGCACAAAGGTTTGGGTAATGGACCCAATATTTTTTGATGTAAATATGACTCATTATTGTTTTTTC
>JZKD02S1474478.1:56429-69142 GCA_000966675.3 Picea glauca | reverse complement strand
CTCTGGCGGGTCCCTTGTTATATGTGGCATCAATCTATTTTCCCCGAAGTCTCATCACCATATGCCATCTGACAGACCTCCACCACTCATGGACATCACCTTCCACTTCTTCCCGAGTTAGTCACATCCCATAACTGCTGTCAGTCCCTACCCCCCTTTCACTCATGGCAAGCCCCTTATTACAACTTTTACCTCCAATCCCTACCTGTCACGTCACCCGTCCGTATCTTTCAGCCACCATCACCTGCCATCTCACCCCCAAATGACCCGTTGTCCATTTATTACTGGATAACCTATCCATTATCCAACTGACGTGTCTCCTGCGCCCAACCAACCCCAATTTAAATAAAACCACTGTTATTTCCCTTACTTTCGCTATTCACCCATCACACTGGAGAAACTTACCGATTACTCCATTACATTCCATCGCCCTCATCCACAGTCAGTCACCCCCACTAACATCGTGTTTATTGCAGGTACTGTTGCAGAAATGGCGCCAAAGTCCAAACCAGCGGAAGGAGAGGAGAATCTGTTTCTCCCGCCTCCTGTCGACTTGGACAGGATCCCACTGGTCGAAAAAGACAGGTTAATCACAGATACAAAATGCGATTTTGACTTCTCAGACCTCTAGTCATGGCTCAGGGAAGTGTTCCTGGACTAGAGTGATGAAATTGGACTCTGGGAGTCCAATTTACCCCTCTACCTCTTCCCTCAGATCCACCATTTTCCCGAGTTTGCTCTCAAGTGTCAAGCTCATTATATCCCCGATCAAAGGGCTGTCATCTCCTCATACAGAGAGATTCTATTCCTCATCACGCCCGAATCCATAGACCAGATGATGCAAATTCCCCGAGCCGACTCTGCGTCCCCCTTCAACCTGGAAATTCTCACTGAATTGTACCAGAAAATGACCTTCCCCCAAAGAGCTCAAATATTTGAGCTCTTCCTTCCCTCATCCACTCAATTTCCCTCCACAAATCCTCCTTACCCATCCTCCATGTTCTCAACTAAGGGAAACCAGGTCATCTCCTCCCTTTGTGCTTTGTTAGGATACTATTCTGACCAGTGGGTAGATGAGCCCATTCTGGGTTTTCTATCCATTTTCTCCACTAATGAAAATCCCACCACCCAGTTTGATTTCATCACATTCTTGGCAGACAATATTCACGAATAGTTCATGAATTTTGGCACGGAAGGCACGGAAGGCATGTTCAGATATTCATCAATACTAGCCTACTTGTTCATCTTCTTCCAGGCGGATAAATTTAGTATTTCCATGCAGAAGTGTTGGCAGCCAATTCAATTTTTTCCATTGCCCTAAAAGATGCCTACACCTATGTCTCCTGAACTTCAAAATATCATCGCATTTTGCAAATAGACAATATTTTCATTTCATGCGACACTTGCAAATTGGTCGATTTAGTTTTCACGACTGAAAGCGTGAAAACTCCTCTATCGTTATTTGAACTGTCATAGTCTTTTATTGATATTTTGAGTGGCACTCTACCTTTGGTTTATCATGTGGCTGAAAAGATTGCCTATCCTTACTTTGATTGCGCAACTTGACTTTTAATTGATAAGGTATTGAGCATGTAAATTTATGGGTTATACTGGATTATATAGGGGTCATGGTTGATTTTGGTTTTTATATGATGTGATCCTTATTATTACAAGCTCTTGGCTTATCGATTTTATCTCTTGTCACAATGTTTTATAAACTTTGATTACACATTATGCAACAAGCACATGGGTAACATATGAATTTGATTTCATATTGAATGGCAATAGTTTGAAGTTATACAATGGCGCTTATTTAATTTATGGTTTTGGTTTTACATTGATTAATGGCGCATTGATATGTATCATCCACCATTTAAATCCTTGGGTTGGTCGAATATTATGGTTTGAATGATGTTATGATTGATTGAATAGCGCTGTACTTTGCCATTACTATGCTGCATGGCAGTGATAATCCCACCACCCTCGCACGCGCACATTAATTCACTCCCCTTTCATCGTTCACAGTTGTTAGCCCAAACGGTTTTTGCTCCTGTGTATTGTTGTGTTCAATCCAAACCCTACCATGCGCCCGCACCATGGCTCCGGTCATGAGGGCTGAACCCAATGGTAGCCAGGCGTTGTTGATGTTCGACGGAGCTTACAGTGACCTTGAGGAATTTGGATGGCTCCCATTCATAAAAAAGTTTGATGGTTTTAACCCTTGCGTGGCTCGACAATTCGCATTAACCTTTGATGGCTGCCGAGCCAAGGTTGGGGATGTCCAATTGGAAATTGATGAGCAATTTCTTAGTTTAGCTACCGGTCTACCTGCTACTGGATAGAAATGGTCAAAAAATTGCAAAGTGGAAGATGTCCCATGGACATTGCTCTTCCAATCACAAAGGGTGAGCTCCTGTGACAAAGGTTTTCCCGCGAATATGCTCAAGCAACGTTGGCACGACTTGCTGATGATAACCAAGCAGCTTATCACCTGCGAGGGCCGATATGGTTTCATTTTCTTGTACCACCTTCGGCTACTTATGTTTTTCATGGGCTATGAACTTAATATGCCTTATTACTTGCATAGGAGTCTGTGTAAAATGTCTAAAAGATACAAACGGAACCAGGCCGATAACAGCCTTTTTCACTTTGGGTTGATTAAAATGCTTGTGGTTTTTCATTTGGGGTTACACCGAGACTGTTGGAATGATTTTCTTAATCGCAATAATTTTGAGGACTCAAGCCCACCACATGTTGACAAACCTATGGTGAGCGAGAGCAAGCCTGTACCCCCTATGCCTTACAGTGCTCTGTTACCTAAACCCCTACCCGACTCACCTATTGACCTACCCAATTCTGTGACCAAAGATGTTGAAACTGTTAAACCCATGGCTAAAAGGACTAAGGCCAAACCTACTGCGAATTCCAAAGGAAAAAAGAATGCATGATTAATCTCTCGCATGGCAAGAAACAAACCGAAACCTCCTGTCAACCCTAACCCTATCATGGTGAGTGGAGATTCTGACTTGGAGGTGGAACGCTACCTAGCAAGTGAGTATCCCTATTCGGAAGGTCTATGTGACAAACCCTCATATGATTTTTTCAAAAACCTACCACCTTGTTTGCAAAATGATCCTAATTATCCAGGCATCAAAATGCCTTGTGAAACCCCCGGTGACTCGTCAAAACCCTCCCCTGCTCTACCTCAACCAACTGTTCCACCATGTGATTGGCTCGTGGTTAGAAAGGTATTACCTTGACGTGCCAATGCTACAGTCCAGAATTCATGCTCTGGAGGATCAAGTTGCAAGGCTTACCAGGCAAAGGGCTGAGCTTCAAACCACTGACAAGAAACAACGAACAACAGGTTTGATTTTGTTTAAGAATGTGGAGTCAGCTACAGCGGTCATGAACTCAAAGCTGGCATAGCTCGAGCAGCCTCACTGGTATGACCATCACCTATTTATATGACAAACTCATGGCTCTGTTTGCAACGTGGATTTTCTTTGACACATAAGCATGCACTATATGCATAGTTTCTTTTTGGTTAATTAAATTTCGTTTCACAGTTTGGTTTTGCTTGGATTTTCTTCGATACGATTGATCGTGGTATAGATTGGATTGGTTTGATTTTAGCTTAATTTGGGATATTCTGTTTCTAATTGAAGTCACTGTATCTATTATAGACACAAGCTATTTTTTTTCAATGTTGAACACAATAAATGTTTCGATTCAAATTAGTTATGATGTATATGTTTGGTGATAATTGTAATATGGTTACGGTTTTATGTTCCATGTCTTGTTCGACCAATTCGAATACCATTCTGTTAATGCATAACCAAACTGCAAATAGATACGAATCATAACTTTTATACCCAAACAATCGATTTGCATTGTTTGACCATGTTATCAGTTCGATTCATATTGCAACAAATATATTGTTTAAATTTGATTTGGGAACGAAAGTGATTATGCCCTTGATGACGATTTGTTTCTATATTTGATTGTTGCCCAGTTTATGGTTATCACTGCTATTGATGGTTGTTGACTGTGTAATGCTCAGCGATCGGAGTCTATGACAAAGTTTGGTTGATGTTGTTATGCATGTTTCATTTTGACTATAATCATAACAGCCTTTCCATATTGGTATTTGATTAAAACAATATGAATCTTATGCACATTGTTACAGCCGTAACAAATCGATTATGATTGTATCTATTATGATTGTGTTGAATTACATCGTAATATGATATGATTCACTATTTATTTCATTCGATATGAAATAGTTTGGTTACTATTTGACCCGATTTTATGGCGACTAAAAAAAACAGAGTATTCTTATCCTGTTTCGATTGAATTCTTTTTTATTTTTCTTAATTTGAATAATAAACTCATTTGAACCATTAGTGATTCGATTTCAATGTTTATTAAAAGAAAATTAAATTGGATTATTTTAAAAAAAGATTTCATTTGATCTCTATCTGGTCTTGTATGCTATTTTAGACTAGCTACAGAATCAGATGATTCTGTAGCTAAGTCCGAAGGATCAAATTTTTATTATTTTGTTACTGAAATATCTTTCTAATTTGATATTTGTGTTCTATTGCAGGTAAATTCAAAATTGCAGTTGAGTTTATGAGAAGTTAGGGGATATTTCAAAGATTTCACTTGCATTTTGATTTCCTAGTTTAGTTGATTTTGGGATATTTCCCAGATTATGTAAAACATTTTGATATTATCCACAGGGAGGTTTTACCCTGTGGAGAGACTTATATATACTTATGATTTTTGTAATAATGTTCATCCTCATTCGTGGGAGAACAAGGATATGGAGTTATAATACAGACTGAAGCATAATTTGGGGTTTTGTCACAGCTTTGGCTTCTCATTATATCAATATTTTGTTTCATGTTGTGTATATCAATTTGTATATGGTTTATGACTACTTTAGCTATCTTGATCATGTGCAAATGATATAATTTTAATCAATGTAATCCATATCTGGTTTCTTCCAATTATATAAAAGACATAACAATTGTCTAATTTAGTTTGTGAATGACAGGTTTATCTTCTTCATGAGTTGAATTATCAAATATAAGTTTTTTCATAACAGGTTTCCCTTATTGCAGAGATTTATAATCATAAGATTGTTATGATTTTTTATGTCTTGTTTGTCCTGTAAACAACTCAAAGAGCATCACAGTCGATCGTTTATGAGAAGCTTTTGGACCAATCGGTGCAAGTTTCCTTCTGCCGAACAGCTTCAAAGTTATCATACACAGGATAAACTAGGAGCGCTTCCAGGTCAGTTAATCTTTTCTTTGCTGTTTTCATTAAGTAGTTTAGATATAAGTCTAGATAGATTTATGTTAGATTGTTTAATTTCAGTAAATATATTAGATCATTTAATTTCAGTCGTTTTATTTCTTTTTCATAAAATATAAAAATAAAAAAAAATAAAAAAACATATCTCGCTGTCTTAGGACAAAAAGCACATGAGTTTTGCAGGTTTTAATTAAATCTGTAGATTGTTTATATTTTATATTTGTGAATAAGTCATAATATAACTAGTAATTAGACAACTGATTAATAGAGTTAGTTTAATAATAATTAGTAGATTGTATATAATAGTCAGAGTAGTTAGTATTTAGTTTTAATTTAATTTAGTAGTTTGTTTTAATTAGATTAGTGTATTAGTTTGTTTTTATTTATTAGTTAGTTTAGTTTCTTGTATTTAGTTTTAATTAGTTAGTTTTAGTTAGTTTAGTTAGTTTTATTAGTTTTAGATAGATTAGTTAGTTTAGGTTAGTTTTCTTTTTGGTTTTTCTTAAGACCTTAGAGCGGCCAACGGAGCCGGTAAACCTGTCAGGGTGGTTCATTCCAAACGGCTTGGTTTATTAGACAACCCCGGACCGGTTCCACTCTCTCAATTGACGGACGAACAATTTCGCCCGTCAACATAAAGATGGATGAAGATGGTAAACCTCAGGCAGTCACATCATGGACTTCCTTGCTCAAGCACAACTCCACAGAGTACAGTTTCAAGGCGTTCATCGATCAGTTCTACCACCCTGTGGTAAGTACGCTGAGCGGCAGGCCCGAGCCTCGAATAAATGATGAAGTCCAGAGAATCCTGCATCTCTCGGACAACACAAAGACCGGGGATTGGTACCTGTATCAAAATCATACCGAGATTAGAGTATATGGGTGTGAATTGGCACCATATAAGCTGCCCAAGTATTTTCCTGTCAGAATCTTTGCTCTAGAATATATAAGGCAGATTATAAATTCAGATGATATTCATTTTGTATCATTGAAGAAAAAGAAGCAGCTTAGAATCAAGGGGCAGATTGGCTCCTTCATCTGCAACAGTCATGGTGCCGGGGAAGAAGCAGACAGGATGCTAAGGGAGATGAAATTATTCATGAGTTTTCCATGGCATTATGATCCATGTGGGATCATCTCAGAAATGTGGGTGAAGAACAAAAACATCCCGTATGTTCATATGCCTAAGCCTGAGGTGGAAAAATTTGCAAATCAGACAGTGTGGGAGCCTAACACCTTGGTCGAAGTGGAATAGCAGGTTCCCCTGACCACTGTGCCACCAACGACCACACCACAGGTCCCAAAAGAGAAGAGGCCGAGGCAGGATTTATCTCCACCTATCACTGAGGTATCTTCCGAGGAATTCTAGCTACATACCAAAAGGCCTAAGACTTCGTCAGTCCCTGGCCCAACCAGAGAAAAGGAAGCCCCGCCTACCATACTGACCAAGTCTGTTATTCCACCCTTTGTTTCGATCCTCTATAAGGACATTACCCCAGCATTACTGAAGAAATCCACAGACTCCCCATTGAACACTCAACCAGGTAAGACTGGGCCCAAGTTGAGCATTTTCGAGAAGTACGAGCTGATCAAGAAAAGGAACCAGACCCTTACCAGAAGTACTTGCGCTTAGTTTTGGAAGCAGACGTCGACTGTGCAGCATAGGCTGCTCTCTTCATTTGACAAAGAAAAGGGTAGGATGCACATGGAATTCCTCCAAGAACAGGTGCTATATCCAAAGGTGATCACTGACTACAAGAGGGCCACCTTCGAATTTCAGATGAAGGATGTGCACCCAGCCGATCAGATGGATCTGCACAAGTAGATCGGAGAAATGGTCTTCTATACATTGGTGGATGCTTCCACTTCTACAGCCAAATTGCAAGTGTCACTGAAAAATGCTCAAACATAGCTCAAGCTGGAGAAGATATCATCCTTTGCAAAGGACAATAGAATCAAAACTTTGGAGGAGCTGGTCCTCAAGATCGGCTATGACCCTTCGAATGTCAAAGCAGTGGAGGAAATGATAAAGAAGAAAAATGCTGACATTACCTCATTGAGGAAACAACTGAAGCTCCCACCCACAGAGGACCCACAGGTGAAGGAGATAGCAGAGAAAGAAGGTGAGAAGGATGAAATGCTCAAGCTGCTCATGGAGCAGAATGCACAGCTCAAAGAAATGGAAGCCGAGATGGAGAAATTATTAAAAGAGAAGGAGCAGCTGAAGCCAATGGAATTCATTCCATTGAGTGCCATTCCGATTTTGGGAGATTACAACATCAGTGACAACAGTTCCATCCGTGACTCCATTGACATCACAAGAGAAGACAACCGACCTGGCTAAATCCATGGAAAATATGACCTTGCAGGAGACAGAGATCAACAAGCTTAAAAGGGAAGTTGAGAACCTTTAGGAACTCAAAACTTCCTTCCAGACTAGCCTCTCCAAGGAAAAGCAGGTGAGCAGCTCAAGAATGAGTTACAACAGCTCTGGAAGCAGACAGTGGCCGGAAAGACTTTGGCAGAGGTTAAAGAGAATGTATGGATGAACATCACTATGTCCATGAATGAAATATGGCCAATGATCCAGATCATGTTCGAGCAGAATGAGTTGGTGCTGAGGAGAAAACATGCCATTTAGAAGATCAGAGTAGAATTGGGAGACATGCCAACACAGGCAAATGAGATCATCAAGTTCCTCAATTCTAAGACTAGGGAGGAGCTGGAAGAGATGAAGATTGAAGACAGAACAGAGACCATCCTTGAGGTCAAAAAAGTTTTGACCAAGAGAGGATAAATGCTTCAGTTGGAAGAAAAGGTTCAGGCCATGGACCTAGGGGTATAGATATTCTTCAGTAAGATTGAAGCTCTCCAAAAGAAAGGTCTTCCTGGTCTGAAAGTGATCAATGATAAATTAATGACACTCCCAGACTACAAGAAGAGATTAGCCGAAGTGGCTAAGGACAGTTCAAAGTTTGTCGACATACAAGGGAGCATCACCGGCAAAGTATTCCTGGATGCCCTTCAGTGGGACATCAGTATTGAACATGAGATTTGATACATATTCCTCACCAAGCCTACATTCGCCAAGTATACAGAAATGGACAAAGTGTATCTAAGACTGCTCAAAGTCAACGTGCCCAGTCATCTCATATGGGAAGAGCTATGTGATCTGATCGATTAGCAGATGGGTTGTCCAGGTCCAGTTAGTTGTCCAGTCAGATGAGGTCGTGCAAAGGCTTCATCAACGGTCTACCCAGAAATCAACGTGTTGTTACACCAAGTCATCAAGCAGTTCCTAGATTTAGGAAATTTGTTAAATTAGTTAGGCTAAAAATAGATTTAGCACGTCCTGGTCATTTATGATAGGAACGTTTTGTAATTTGAGTTATAAATACTTCACCTTTCGAAGTATTTGGGGTTGTTGATCTTCACACCCTGACGCTATCAGACTGTAATATTTTTGAAGAGATCTTCCATTAATAAAAAGGAGGAAATTTTACAGGATTCTTGCATGTATTCACTGGTGATGTTTTCTCTCTAAGTTGAATGTTATTCTTGCTTTGTGATCATCTTGTTTTCTAATTCTAATCTTTTAGAGTAACGAATGTTGCAGGATTTATCTCGTATACCCTGTTTCTGACTCGAAAGATTTTAGTGTTTTTCTTCTGGCATTTTCAATAAAGGAATTCTTAACTGCTTCTTTGTTGAAATTATCTTTCTCATCTTTTCTACTAATCATCATTTAAGCTACTAAAAGATCCAGTGATTATATTATCTCGCCCTATGAAAGTTTTCCCTTTGTGTTTCTGGTTTGTATTTCATATTTTATTAAACACAGACCCCATAGCCCAATGGATGTGTAGACTGTCTCAACCAATTCAAAAAACACTTTGACAACAAAACCGACCTATTTCTTTACCTAGCCTAATATATAAAATTGGAAACATAGCTAAACCATATAGAGAGATCCCTCTATGAAGTTGGAAGGGCTAGATCCCAGCTTCAAAAGTGGTTGAATAAAGTTACCTTTGTAGATTTCTTCTGTTTTCAACATCTAGGAAATTTACCAAGTGCTAACATAGTGGCGACTCCACTGGGGACGAACTAAAAATTGACAATTTCACATTTTCTTTTCCCTAAAAAGAAAGTTTGTTCCTGAAATATTGCAAATTTGAGAAGAAAGTAATGTTTAGAGGTTGATTAAACTTTGTATATATTATTTTTGGACTCACAAAATTAAAAAGTATATATATATAACCAAAAAGAATTCTGTCTCCCAAGAGAGTTTATACTCGATCTCATCCAGACCCAGAACCCGCGATAGTGACAGATAACCCCAAAAAGTTGCTCAGGAAAATAGCCATAGCTGAAGGCTCAGTGAGTCATACTTCCTTGCATAAGTCCCTTTCCTTTTCAGGGGAACCTGTTACCTTTCAAAACCCTGACCCTGATACCTTTCCACATCAAAGCCTAGTTAGGACATGGTCCTATAGTTTTGTGACTGGAATCATTTTCGACCCAACCGTTTTACAACCCCGAACTCCTGAAGTTCTGTCTCCCACTGCGAAACCACAAATCACTCCCTCCATGCTATCCAGTCCCTCCTCGTCCTCGTCTTTAGTCGCTACCTCACCGATCATCCAGGTTGTCATCCCACCTCCTCCACCCATCATGGCAGCTCGATATGCTCCCTTGGTGTTGGCTATGCCTCTACATGCCATTCCCCAAGACTATCAAACAACACTTCCACAGTTCGATGCAACAGGGCCTTTGAGCGCACAACAACACGTAGATAAAATGAATGATTAATATGATCTGCATGAAGTAGATGAAGTTGATGTTCAAATGAGATTGTTTTCCCAAAGTTTGATAGGGGATGATAAAAAATGGTACAAAGGGCTGCATTCCACTTCAATCCTTGACCTTACCGCATTCCAAAGGAGTTTTCTAGATAGATGGGAGGTAAAGAAAAACCCTCTACAAATCTTGTCGGAATATGAAAATATTAGAAGAAATCAAGGTGAGACAGTGCAAGATTACTGCACTTGTTTCAATAACCTATACAATGCAATCCCAACTGAAATCAAACCTCCACAAGGTTTGTCATTGATAAAATTCCCCTATGGTTTTGATGCTGACATGTCATACCAACTAAGGGAGAGAAATTCTACCACCCTGGAAGACATGCAGAAAAGTGTTATAAGTGTGGAGGCCAATTTGTTGGCAAAAAGGGCACGTCAGAGGTCAGAGAGGAGAGTCACAATTAAAGAAGAACCTTCCACATCGACCTCAGATTCCAAATTGGATTCTTTGGCCAGAGCAGTGGAAAGAATGATGGAAAGACTTACTGTGTCTGACAAAAATCCTCCAAGAGAAAATCCAACAGCTCCCTAGGTTCGGAACCCTAACTTTAGGAGAAACCCTCCTCAAATCAGACAGAGAGATCCTAGGGATCAAAGAGAGCAGAGGGGTTCAGATCAGCAGATCAGACCCCCCCTGCAAGAAAATTATGCCGACGAAGGGGAGGAAGTAATCGAAGAACTGGAGGATACTCACATAAATCTCATGGGCATTCATGACAACGAAGCTATTTTCCTTACCCAAGAAGAGCAAGAACTCTTTATTCTCAATCAAACAAAAGTAAGTGAAGAAGATGAAGATGCAGAACAACAGGCATTTGAAAATGCCATTTTGGAGGTACACCAACAGTATAATCTGTGGAGTAAAAAGACAGAAGGTAGTTCCCCAAAAAAGACGGTTGAAACAAAGAAAGTAGTCGAAACCAAGAAGACCTCTGAGCCAGCTGCCGAGAAGATTCCTGAAAAGAGCACTGTTGAAGCTTCCATGAAGAAAAACCTTACTATCCTAAAAATGTCGTCTCAGCCCAAGGATTCACCTATTAATCCACCAAGTACTTCGGAACAGAATAATATGGTGGACAAACCAGAATTGATGAGCTAGGGTAGAGCTCCCACACCTTTCAGCCTTGAGGGGGAATTGGCCAAAGTAAAAATTCCCATCCCACTTTCTGAGTTGATGAACAAAGAGGTTTATCATTCACAGGTGATTAAAGCACTGACCATTGAACCTGACATAGGCACGAAGGCCTTAAACATTGGATCAACAAATCATTCAGACACTGTGAACTTTACTGATGATCAACCCGAGCTTCTTTTCGGACCAGAAGTAGATGGTCGAGATGATATTGGTGATGTCACTCCTTTTTACATCAGTCTAAACATACATGACCTGATCTTGCATAATGCTATGTTGGATTCAGGTGCTTCTCACAATCTGATGCCTAAAGCAGTAATGGAGAAACTGGGACTGGAGGTCACCAGACCTTATAAGGATTTACACTCATTTGACTCCAGTAAAGTTAGATGTATTGGTTTGATTAAGGACCTATGTATCACCCTGGTTCAGATTCCTGCAAAGAGCATGGTCATGGATGTGGTAGTCACAGATATCCCTCTGAAGTATGGAATGTTGCTTTCCCGGTCTTGGGGGGCTAATTTGAGAGGTACCCTGCAACTAGATATGTCTTATGCCACTATCCCAGTCTTCGGGCAACAAAGAAGGCTATACAAAGAAACATTGATGAAGTACATGGTCAGTAGCCAAGAAAAGCTGCACAACTATCCTCTTTAATCCGCGCATTCTGACCTAGATTCTTTTATCTTGTATAATGATGGTGACACAGGAGAGCCAGACACTCGGCTGGTAGAAGATACATCCAGTCAGGATGAAGGCCAAGAAATCATTGAGGTAGCAAGGATGAAGAACATGATAACTGAAGAGTTACCCGCTGATTTCTGGAGCATGGATTTTGATGGAGCAGTGAGAAAAGAAGGAGCTGGAGCAGGAGTCTGGCTACATAATCACAGAAATAGGTATTCAGAGAACGATTCTTACAAATTAAATTTCCAATGCACTAACAATGTTGCCGAGTACGAAGCCTTGATGCTCGGTTTGAAGCTTTTGAAAAGAGTTGGTGCTAAACAGATTATGGTAAGAGGTGATTCTGAGTTGATAATAAAGCAGATCAAAGGTGAGTATGCTATGAAACACCCACGTCTTAGAGCTTATAGGAATGTTGTTCTAGATGCCCTTAGATGTTTCACTGAAGTTGACTTGCAGGTAATGCCAAGGGGACAAAACATTCTGGCAGACGGATTGGCTACGTCAGCAGCCACCTGTAAGATTCCTTTCTGCTCGACTTGTCCATACACTATTGAGGTGAAATGCAGACCAACCATTCCCGACAATCTCAGGTACTGGCAAGTGTTTGGTAATGATGATCAAATCGAAGACTTTCTGCAGTGTAAAAACGATTTTGAATGTACAAATATAGATTTAGAGAACGAAGATGAAAATGTAAATAG